>LKUV01000087.1:0-251698 GCA_001414455.1 Hymenoscyphus fructigenus | reverse complement strand
CATCACCTGTTTTTTCTCATTGTTTATTCTCATAATGAACTACTGTTTGATTTACCACTTCATCGCTAGTTTTATCTGCTATGTGATCAGCTGTATGATCACTAGTGTTGTGCTAAACTCACCATATCATTATATCATCATTATATCATTATTATACCGTCATTATATCATTCATTCATTATGATGTAATAATCATTCACTCCTTATATATAGACCTTAGATAACTCCCTACACAAATCAATCAATTCTCCATGACCTACAGTACTGAGGACCTTCCCAACTTAACAGAATTTTATATATTATATGAGTAGATAGTGCCTCATTCGATGAGAGCGTCTGGCAGAGAATTAGGTCTCAACGAATGGGCATTCGGTAAAACCTACTTCAAAGCTAGTTGGCCATAAATAAATATTATAAAATAACTTCAATTCTTAGGTGACTCAACGAGCAAAAGTTCTGATGAGAGACTATTGCTCGTAAATCAACCAACCTGATACTGGCTACAATTAATGAACAAGGTGTTGCAGAAAATACGAGCTTATCGTTTATCTTCGAGTAACTAAAAACAAACTTAGTTTTCTCTCAAAACAACAGGAACCAACGAAATTCGAGGAAAGTTTTAGTAGATCATTACTACCTAGAATTTACAATTTACAAATTGCTGTAAATTGATTTTCTGGAAAAACAATTCCGTATTACAAGCTTAAGAATGCATATAAGCTGAACCGGCTTTCATCTATTGTCAGCTTGGCACACTAAGTCGGTTGCTTATAAGCGAACTTGGTTCTCGTCTGCCATTGACTCGTAAGAACAAGATGCTTTGAGATGAGTGATTTACTGATAATTCTTTATCGATTGATAACGGTGAGACAGAGCTTTAAAGTCTCATATCGGGACCGAACCAGGACCGAAACTTCTCTTCTAAGTAGCAAAACCCTTCTACCGCCTAGTATATACCACTCTGAGGTACTCGTATGCCAACTTGCTTCCACAATCATCTCATGAAATCCTCGCGCAAGGAAGGGGTGCTGGAACTTGATAAAACGAGGAGATAAATGATCGGGCTTCCGGAACTGCGATGAATTTTCGGGGTGTGTAATGTGCTTAAACAGTAAATAGTAAGAGTCCTGAGTTTTGCTCTGAGTACACCCCATCCTTCCACCGCCTTTGGATTTTCGTGATAACTTAGAATATTATGCGAGAACATTTATTGTTGGTATGACTCAGTAGTCATAAAGTGTGATGCAACAGGCAGTTGTATTCCTATATCTTATTGCATGAAGAAATAAAGCAGAAGAAGAGGTGGCATCCCACAGGTTTAAGTATGTCAGTGGCAAGCCACTCATATCAACCTAAGCATGTAGATCCACCATTCCATAAGCTTAGGTATGTGAGAAGCGAGCCCCTCACATGAACCGAGAATGTGGATCTCCTAGAACATAATGCGAGCTGCTATTCACCAGGAATGTATAGCGACATTTATAAAAATGGAGAGACAAAGTTTCTCATTCTTCTAAATTTTCTGAGGCAATATAAGTAATTGTCCCAGACTAGTTCGCATAATCAAAGTAAACGAGGTGTACTCGGAGCAAAGCCCATGTTTCTTACATAAGGCACTATTTTTGCTTATCCAAAGCTCCTAGAACATATCCTTGACTTTAGGCAGCGAAGAACTTCCTCTCGTAAGATTTCAATCTCTTCACTTTCCTAATATCAGGTGACTTGAGAAACCGGAAGAATTAGGCTTTCTATTTCTTTTTCGTTCATAGCGGCTTTGGCGGATCCTGAGTTGATTCGACAAAATCATAGCTTCATTTCTCAGGTGAAAGCCCAAGGATCTCATTTTCATCGAACAAAGTGCTCGTGTCCTCAATTTGGTGTTGTCAGATTATGCAGTGATGATATTGAGAAAGTTTGCGGTATTTGTATAAGAACCTTCTCCTTTCCGCTTCATCAGCAATGTTCTTTCACCATCCGAATTCCCCTCAAGATCACCAAATCAACATTCTACCTTCTCAAACTTCGCAAACTTCAAAGTTTTTGAAAATTATAGCAAATCCCAAACGCGCATCATCATCTTGCAATTAATTACTATCTTCGCCTTATCCGCTATGGTACTTTTATCTCTTGCATCCCTCCCACTTCCACCAAACCTTCCCGACGGGACCTACGTGTCAAACGGAACAATCAATCCAGCAACTGGTTTTGCCCATTTCACCCGTCTCAATGAAACCAACCAGGTCTCCACTCGCGGAGACATCCCACTACCAGCCTGGAAGTCATCTCGCATCTCAGCTCGCGCAGACACTCCAAGATGCCAGGGAGCCATCAACGCTCCTAACATGGGAATTGCACAGGACAATTTTGCAAACTTCATTGGAGGGCAAATTCTAAACAACGGTGGGAGTGCGTGGTGGATTTTTAAAGAATCCAGATCCTATGCTTGCAGTTATAGGAACGGAAATGTTGGGAATGGGAATGATTTCCGGACCTATATGGGTGTTTTTGATGCAGTTTGTGGACAGTTCGTTCGTGCGTTTTATGCTGGGCCAGGTGCACTTTATTATGGTAGAGGTCTGGTTACAGACAGTATTTGCTAGATTGGACGCATGCCAAAACGTGGGGATAAGAGCTGTGTTTGGCTGGAGAACGAGAAGATGTTGGAGGAAAATGGCTTGGATATTTCTTTTTTAACTTCATTTCTCGAAGAGTGGTTGTAATTCAACATGCCGAAACTCGCTCCGAAATACACTCTTTTTAGAATACAATTAGTAAACACTTCATTTTATTAGATCTCACCTCGTACAAACATATCTTTCCAATATCTGGAGGAAGACATCAAACTGCAGTCAAACTGGTTACTCAGTATGCCAATTTCATGAGAAAGGAATCTCAGACTGCTAAATTAAAGTACAACGTTGATAGAATTTACCTAATATGCTTGAAGCGCGCCTTGATATGATCTTTAAAGGTTGAACCGCTTGTTCAACTTTAATTTAACCCCTAGCTTACAGCGAGTATCTGTTTGCTTTAATGAAGCGTATGCGCTCCAAGATGTCCGAGAGCTATCAACTCTTTTAATTTATGGACCCGGGGTCGTGGTATGTAAGGGAAGGTTCTTTGCTCACACGGTGGAACAAAGTTGGTGTCGATCCATACCCGGGGAAGGAGTAACCTGGGGTCGGTCTCCGAGTCGGGAAAGGCAGGGAGGAGGAACAACCTCCACAAAATGGCTTCCCAACTATAGTGAGGCTCAAAGTCTGAACAGGCCTCTCGACCCTTGACCTCGGCCCTGCCCATCACCACCAGAACCATTATAAATCGCACCTTCCCTGAATCTAAGTAAGCTCGTTCGCCTGACCAGGCCTTGTATTTCACTCCTGTGTGATGGCCCTCGACCTCCGGCTCAACTATCCATCCAGATCTCGACCACCTCGACTACCCGGATGGAAACATCCCTCCTTCCTTTTGACAAGATATTTCCTTCCTCGAACATGGACTTGGCTACGGTATCTATTTGTTTCCTGCAAATAATCGCTGCGTGCAATCATAACATGGGACCGAGAGCACCTATGCTTTAAAGTAGAATAAAAAGAAGATAAAAGGATGTTCCGGGAATAGTTTTGAGTATTTTGTTCGCATTTCTCGGAGGATTGTGATCTTTCAATATACTCTTCATTGCTTTCCGGGACAGCTATTTTAATGTTAGTGACCTATTTCTTCCATTTCAACAACACTTTTTTATCAAGTGAATTATCACGGACCAGTATTTCTTATGCTTCAAAAGAAAGCAAATTCTGAACTTGATATTGAAGAGATGTTGGTCAGATATCAGCCAAAGATCGATACCATATCGGGCGGCAGAATATTCAGGAGAAGCAATAAAATGTAGCCTGCGCCCTTTTTTCTCACGTCAATCAGAATAAATCCTCTCGCTTAAGAAATGGTTCTGGCCAATCAGATCCTTTAATCACAACGAAGGGGAATATAACACCCTGTACTTTTGAAATAGAATGTATTTGAAGCCTCAAATGATATTTTGATAACGGTAATTGACTAAAACACCCTCTAATTAAATATGTGTGACTAAAACACTCCTTTCCTCAAAATAAGGGTGTTTTGGTCAGTCAATATTCATCATTCTTTGAGTGAATATAGAGCCAGTTTTCATCGAGTAGATGCTATTATGCCATGATGCCAGTTTGTATTGAAGTATCCTGTTCTAGCTGTTTCTCCTCTATCCAACAATACCAAAACCAATATGTTACACAACCAGTTTCTCGCAAAGGTTTGCCGCGAGCAAGAGGATCGTCTTCGAAAGGCTCAACCACGCCGTACGCATAAACAACAGGTAGAGCACCAAAATGAGGCTATCACGAATTAGATAGAGGATGGGGAGCGCTAGGAGACTTTACAGATTAGCCAGGAGTAGGATGCCATGAAGGAGGCTCAATCCAAGCACTTAGGAGCCTCAAAAGGAGCATCAAAACGTCGATTCGAGCAATAAAAGAAGTACTAAGCGAAAGCGTAGTGGTACAGAGTATTGGACTCAACCACCACCAAAGGCCTCGATAGTTAGTTTACGTAGTCGTAAGTAGTTTAGAACGGAAGTATGTCAATTTACTATATTCATTGATTTCTTGGCGTATTTGTATGGCGAACATAATGAAGGATTAAAATATCCTGACTGACTCCAAAATAAGGGTTTTTTAGTCATTTACAAACAATTAGAGGGCGTTTTAGTCAGTTACCGTTTTGATAATGTCAACCTCAGGATCAACCTACACATGTACCTAATGAATCATAATGCAAGTAGCAAAATTCCATTGCAAATCCTTCAAATTGAAATCCTTGACCCTCCACCAAAACTTTCAATCAAGAACATTTCATGTCCATAAATTTCCCAATAAAATTACATGGAGATGGTTTCCATCGCGGAAATCCAAAAAAATCGCGCCCTAATCAGCATCAAAAAATAAAGCACCCGCTGCTATCTCTATGCCTACTTGCTCCTGATCAAGAAAGCTTCTCTCACGAACTCAGCAAGACACAGCCTTGATATTGGCATTATATCCATCAGTATCAAATCGCTGACCGCAGGCCGGATAAAATCCAGAACTTCCACAGTGTTCAATGATATCCTGAACGTAGCCAGATAGGTACTCGCAACTTAGGGCCATAGACATTTCTTTCTACAAAACAATTAGTTATAATTATAATTAAGAACTCAAAATACTTACATCATTGCAAAGTGTAATTGCTGTTCCAAATTGGCACGCCACAACTGCACAACTACCCGCACCAATGAAACAAGAACCATCGTGAGCCTTCAAGTAATCCCTGTTTTCAAATGTGAATTGAATCGAGGGGAATCCGTAGTCTGTAAGATGATTTCCATCACAGCAGCAGAAACCATCCTAAGTGAAAGGGCATTTGGTTAGCTTCTTACACTTGAATGTAGAGTACAAAAGGCTAGGTTTGCTTGCCTTGTTTCTAGCTTCAAGGTTTCTTGTGGTCTCGGGATTTGCGAGTGGGATGGCAGCAGGAGATGCAAAAATCTGAGCCGGGCTTTGGTTAGCTGGGATAGTGAGGGCCAAGAATGAAAGTAATAAGCCATCAAAGCGTAGCCAAGGAATAGCAAGATAAAAGTAGGTAGGTGCATTTTGGTAAAACGTTTAGTGTTTAGATAAATGATAGCCTGTAGAATTATGACGAAGCTGTAGGGCAGAAAACTTGTGAGGAGCTGGTTTGGTAAAGTGGTGTTGTAAGGAGGGAGAGAGGCGCTGTGGTAAGAATAAGGTTGTAAATTGTCTTGTAAAGTGGAAGTCGTAAGAAGGAGGCAGTGAGTTTGTAGAGCGTAGGTTATAGGAGGATATTGTAAGGAGGTAGTAAGTATAGATTTACCCGTCTCATATATACGAAGTTACGCTGTAAAAGTGAATGTTCAGATAGTCACTCACTTAAATATCACACCACATTCCCATTTGCCAGTTCTTCAAGGCCACTGGGACACAACCTGAATAATATGATATCAGGTGCACCGTACTGGATGTGAATCCGACTTGGCTAAAAGCTCCTTGTTTGACAATATTGTAACATGGGGACGATACCATTTAGATATGGTTACGCTTATAAGCACATGCTATAGGTTTGATCAACTTTGAACTTGTAGTCAAACAAAACCTCTGGACAGAACCACTCTTCTCCCTCGCTGAAAACAATTGAAACATATGCTAATAATTCACTTATGCAGAGCTCAAGTCATAGCCAGCTCAGGTGAGTATGCCAGGTGAGCTTTCAATTAGAAGTGTCACGGTCTGCTTTTGATTCATAACGAATGGCATTTGGATTGTCGTTTGAATATCTCCCCGACCTTGGTGAATCCCTGGCAGCAGAACCTAAGATGGGTTTGGAATCCTTTCCTTGCACTTGTGGGCCTCAGACTGTCATCGGGACAGATGCTTGTCAACACATGCATTCAAGTCAATAAAAAAAATCCGAGACAAACCCGATCTTGTGATATCCCCAGCACTTCAAAGTCTGGGAGAGACCTTTGGAAATGGAAACTTATCTGTCTCTGACCCAAGAAAATGCGCTGAACCAAGGGTTTCGGGATGCTCGGGTTTTGAAACAAATAAGAGTCAACATACAAGTCCTGGACCATGTCGAAATGCTTACACAGAAAATGGATACGAGGATATCTCTTAATGAATGAGAAGGAGTGTCTAATAAAATTACTTGAGTGAATGGAATAATATCTATCAAGATATCTATGTGAGGGCTTTGCTCATGGGTCTACATCCATGCACTTTTCATGAATTATTTGAATGAATCAAGAAAGCGAGTTCTCATTTCTCCTGAACCTTCCTGAAGAGTTCTTGTTTCAAAACCAGTAGATGTACCCAGAGCGATGATTGAATCTTTCAGCAGCCCCGGGCTCAGACACCTAAGAGACTTGTTCCTCGAGATAGAATTTGATAGAAAATAGAATCATCAAGTCAAAACGAGAAACTGTGGGGAACTCGCCAGAAACTGGAGGGTAATGCTTTCAAGGTCTGTTGCAATATTTCTCCACAAAGGCAGCTGGTTCATCAACCACCTCTTCTCAAGAATAAGTACAGCTCAACCTTCCTAATTCCAGCCCACAACCAACATCACATCATCAACCGACAAAATGGACGCTGATATCGTTACACCAACCAAAACACTAAGAAAGCCAACCGAAGAAACGGCCGAGGATCTCATGACTTTTGAGAACGAGAATACACCTTCAGAATCAGACAACGAAATGGATGCTGAAAGCGATGTTTCCGGCAATTCAACTTCAAGAAAATCAAACGACAAAATTGACGCTCATAGTGTTACTTCCAACACTCCACCTCCAACACCAAGTAATCCAATTACCGGCGTCCAACATACAGTGCAAAAAGACTTGGAAGATTTGGAAGACTTGGAAGACTTGGACAACGAAACCGCCAATATCGTTACGCCCAGCACCTCATCTCAAATATCAACTGACAAAATGGATGCTAGCATCGTTACTTGCGCCCACAATCTCAAAAGCATCATCGATAACAACTCCGATCTCGAGCTTGAAATCAACACCAACGCCAGCCAACTGATCACCATGAACACGAAGGCAAATCCAATCCCCTACCCTTCCATTCCCACATCATTAACAAAGGAGGACATGGAAGTTGAATTGATTCGATTAGAAAACTTGATCTTCGGCCGCGTCACCGAAGGCGGCACCCCGAGAACTATCCACCACTTCTTCCGGGCCCAGCCGTGTTCGATGGAAACGTTGGCGAGTTCGACGACTGCTTCTTCGTCAGCGAGGTGCAAAAGATCGCCTATATTTCTCGTCATGTCAGTGGTATTCCCAAGACTACATCAACTCGAAGAACAGACCTCGGGGCTCCACTTGCCCTCTTTGGGTAACTGCTGTTCAATTGATGGATGAGCTTTGGAGAATCTATGGCGACAAAGACATAAAAAAGCGAATTCGGTTCTTTTACAAACAACTCGAGCAAAACGATCGGCCATTTGGAGTTTTCAAGGTGGAGTTTTTGACACTGGCCAGATTGTTGGAAAGAGATGATGACGCTATGGTCGCGGCATGCAAGTTGAAATTGACCAGCGATTTGAAAGAGCATATTGAGAAAATTTCCGAGCAGAAGGAGCTGTCTTTCGAGGACCTTATTCAAGCTTGTGAGGATTTCGAGGAGATGAGATTGCAGCGAACACCGAAAAAAAGGTGCGATTCAAGGAAGGAAAAGAGTCCAGTGCCCCTCAAACCACTCCTGACCCCGAACCTTCCGACGATGAACTAAACGAGCAACCCGAAGCCGACCCGAACAACGAAAAGGCTAAACCTAAGGGTGGAAAAGAGAAAGCGAAGACAACCAACTTCACCAAGCGTGTAATAAGAAGCACAAAGGACAATCCGGAGCCCCAAGTATCCGACGCAGAGGAACAGGCCGAATCCAAAAGCGATGATATCAAGCGGGGACCTAAAAAGAGAAAAGAGAATCCGGAGCCCCAATACAGTGCTGAGAAATACGCCGAAGTCAAGACCCAAGACAAGAAGAAGAATTCGCCCAAAAACAACAAGCCGGTAACAAGAGGTCCAAAGGCCAATCCCGAGCCCGAAGTATCTGACGCAGAGCAGGCCGAGTCCAAGGCCGATGACAACAAGCGGCAAACAAGAAGCAGTAAGACCAGTCCCAAGGCACCCATCGCAGAGCAACAGGCTGAATCTAAGACCGGAGACAAGAAGGCAGGCGGAGAGAAGGCAGAGGAGAAGAAGCCAAATAAATTGGCGAAGGAACTGAAGATGTTTGCGAAATGAAGAAATATGCACGAAGAATGAGGTTAGATTTAGATCACTGAACACTCCATCAAATTGACAATATGTTTATCCCCACACCAACATTTAATCAGGTAGAGATGTGAATGAAAAGTCACTCGTCCACCTCTCACCACCCATTTTCCTGGCGATTCAACACAACAAATAAATCCCAGATAAAGCAATAACAAGCATGAGTAAAAAGTGAAATGAATGGATTGACAAATGTCAATCTGACCTCTTTCCCAAGCCCTTGAATCACGCAAGAGTATGAACTCGGCGATGAACTGGCACTCGGTAATCATAATTCGGTCATGCAATTTTTCGTTGAGGAATGACTGAAACTGTTACAACTGATAAGCAATCACACAAGAAAGAGTAACAGGAGGGCATAGCTAATCGATGCTTCCTCATGCCAAGTTTCCCCATGACCTTGAGCTCGACCCAATGACAAAACAGGTGGTGATTGGGGGACTTGGCCGCCTAAGCTTCTACTCAAGCCCGGAACGAGATTTTGGACATCCTCACGATGAAGGAACCACCTGTCCATGGAGCTCGGAATTTCCCAAAAGAAACATAGGCCGAAATATTGCTGTGATAAGAAAATAGCTTCCCTCATTCGCCTGAAATAATAAACCACTGGCACTTAATTCATCCTATGATACCTAATTTTGTATGAAATAATCGAGTTGTGGCATCGGCGATAGGTAATTACAGCCTCTATACAGAACCAAAACTCCCAGCAATGCAGTTCAACCCGTCTCGTAGTCAAACAATATTCGTCACACATCTTTCTCTGGCTAATAGTCGCTTTTCGCGGTATTCCTCCGTATTGGAACGTAATTTAGCCTCTGCTCTTGGTGTTGAGGATAAGGGCAACAATAAGCCTGAAAAATTAGCAACCGTTGGGGCCAACGATAAATGGCGTTGACTAACCCGTAAAGACCCAAGACTTCTCCGAAAATGAGAATCAAGACCATTCCGACGAATATCCTCGATTGTAGCATGTATGATCGAACGCCCATATCTCCAACAATTCCAATCGCATATCCAGCTGCAAGACCCGTTAAGCCGACCGATAGACCGCATGCAAGGTGCATGAATCCGCTGTATTATCGTTAGCTAGATGTTAGTAACCGTGGGGCAAAGTCGTACTTGAAAAGACTGTAAGTTGCTGGTGGAGGGGCCATGTCTCCCGCGATCAGAACTGCAATGACGAGCGAGTATACTGCAATAATACCAGACATAACGACTGGAATCAGAGACTAGCAGGAATATCAGCATTTCTCCCGACAATGCCAATGCGAGGACCTTGTGTACCTTCATGATGAGATCTGGTCGAAAGGTACCAACACCCGAAATACCAATTCCGGATTTGGCGGTTCCATATGCAGCTCCAGCACCTATAATCAATCAGAACCCTTCTCTATCTTATCATCGCAGATATGCCTACATCCAAATGCCATCGCGAAGAAAATGCCGGCCTAGGTAGCTGTCAGTTCCAGGTGCAAACATCATCATCAAGCTTGGCCACTTACCATTCCGAAGAATGGCGCGAACTTGGGAGCGAGCTCTGCAGAACGGTCCATGGTGTCTGCAGCTCGGGGTATGTATTTCTGAGCTGATTCGGATCGTAAGGGGTGGTTGTGACGTTGGAGGTTGAGTTGATAAGAGCTAGGATATCACCGGACGCGATATTGGAGGAGTTGAGGTGGTACATCGGAAGCGCAATACTATTTTCCGATTTGCCTTGGCGCCAAGCCTGGAAGCTCTTCCTTCGAGCAACAGAGGGCAGAGAACCTGGAGATTCCTTTCTTGTTCATTTTTCTAATAACTTAAGAAATGCTACATATGTATCCGTGTAGGAGGGGCATACTCCATTTTCTTTGGGCTGGCATACAATCTTCAATTCTTGGAACAAAAGTTGCAGCGAGATTCCCCGACGCCATTCCTCGATATTCAATTGGGGCTCAAACTTCCAAGTCCCTTCTTTCAGAATGAAAGAAGGTTGAGGACAAAGATGATAAATATCGAACAACCAAGGGGCCATGCTTCCTATTATAAGCTCTTCTCAAAAAGTGAAATAATTTCCTTCACAAGCGCAAGCCAAGCTTTTATGCGAAAACGAGCGGGTGTCAAGTACAACAGGGGAGTTTTGAAAAGTAAGTTCCAATCCAGTTACAACTCTTGGATCCTCTCTCATATGTTGAAAGTTTCTTTTTGGGAGCGTTGGCGTGATGGACAAGTCCTGAGAGAGTCGCTCCTTCCTGAAGTTTGGAGTTTTGGTGGGACGTATGCTTTTTGAAAGGGCAAGTGCCAACATGACCATACCTACCTTTCCATGTTTTTGAGTGCAGAGGGCCTTAGAAAAGACTCGCCCGCTCCTTCCAAATATCCCAGCTTCCGTACCAAAGGAACACCCGAACTCTTTTCTCCCCTCTTAGCCATCCTCAGCAACCATCCTCGTCATCGCCAATTCCCAAATTTCAAGGTAGACATGCCAGGTAGACATCTCGATTAGCCCAGGGGAGAACAAACTCTCGGCGAGGTTAACTTCAACAGTAATCAAGGCCGCTTCTCCCCTGACTTAACTTCCAAGACTTAGGTCGCTCCTTCCCTCGATCTTCGAACCTCGATTCATGTAAACTTCAGACGCCAATTGAATTGTCCTGTCTTCTGACGATAAATATTATTGCATTCATTACACGATGAGGGGCATCCGAACAATTACTCAATAAGAGTTAGTTAGAGATAGGTAGTAGAATTAGCTCTTCTTAGCAGAGTTTTGGTAGCGAGTCCCTTAAGTAGTATAAAGTGGTTATTTACTTAAGTAGTCCAATAATAGACTAGAGAATAAATAAGCTACTATTTCAGGATACAGTCAGATTTCCGGTTCGCTCTAGCGAGAGCGATCCAAAATCTATTATAAATTATAGAAAAGTAGAATGCCCCGTGGTTGACATTTTAGCGCAATGCAAATGGCCGCCCTGCCAAGCTCCATAGCAAACCTGAGGAGCTCGGAGATATTTACTTACGTGATATATCCTCGGAAATATATCCTCGGAAATATGTGTTTGGAGATTCGTACTCTTAAATAAGCTCGGGTATATTTACTCGGACTTAACTACTTAGAATTATTTACTATATATCCGAGCTCTATAGATATCTCTAAGTACTATTTGAAGTAGTGCACGGACTTATTCTCGGACATGTGTTCTCGGAGATAATATTACCCTTGGATATCTCATTCTAGGATTTATTTCTCTTATGCTTGGAGATATTAAATTACGTGATAGATACTTAGAAATATGCTCAGAAATATACTCGGAAACTCTGTATTCGGAGATATATACTCGGAGATACTTAGACATTATTGCATAGAATTATATACTATATCTCCGAGTACTACAAGTAGTGCTTCGAAGTACTTACTCGGACTTATTGTTCTCAGACTTGATACTCTCAGGTTTATTACTCTTGGATTTATTATTTTCTGATATATTTTATGCTTTTCTCTCGGATTTATTAATTTTAATCGAGCTTGAAGAAGTGGTGTCTTTTCTCCGAGATCATCTCCCAGTCTGAGAATATATCCGGCTCATCTGAAAATATTTCCGAGTCATTGTCCGAGACTACTTGAGAACTTGACTCTGCAGGTGCTGAGGTTATCAGGCTCGCCCATGAAAAGCAGAAACACATACAACTCAACACCAAGCGGTCGAAAAAATACACAGAAAATATGAGCAGATGTAGAACATGCTAAAGTATCATGTCCGAGCTCATAGATCATTTTTCTTTCGCTAGTGTTGATTTATTACCATTGAACAACGAAGAAGCCTATTTAGAGTGTCCGTCTAGCTGCCGATATAACGCAGCTCTCCGAACACCAAATCTTAATACTGCATAACAAATCATTATTCAAAAATGAAATTAACGAAACTCGAAGGCAGTACCAAGTTGATTTTCCTCCTGTTTTTAGTTTATCTGAAGGATTCCGGTCTGCTTCGTTAACACTTGGGTTTAGTGGAGTAACCTGCCGCAGTGGTTTCTCGGACATACTTTACTCTACTCTATTCTACTCTACTGACTTAATACAATAGACTGAGAAAACAAGAAAATGTATTATAGTGTAGCTCAAAGATTGCGCTCGCAAAAACGAATTCAACTTGTCTTTTACATCAAGTCCCAAGCTATTTCTAGGATCTTGACGCGAGCAGAGAACAAGTTGGGACTAATAATGAAAGGCACGACTATCTCACTTCGCTCCTTCCTCAACTTGACCACAAAAATTAAATAAGCTACATTCGTTCTGAGCCTACGGAACTCAGAGTCGCTCCTTCCCACTTACCTCCTTGACTTCTGAGGTTGAAAAGGCAGGGATATGACGCTAACACTATCAGATCTCTCCAAACGGCTAGCAAGTATGTTGTGCTGGGACTACTTTCTCATTTGATCCACTTTCTTATTACACCACTTATAGCTTGTCTGCCTGATTTGCTTCCTGCTGCCTAAATGCTTTTTGTCTACCTAATCATTCTACACTCTCTATATAAACACCCTAGATAACCACCTATTACAATTCAATCAATTCTCTATGACCTTCAGTACCCCATATCCTCTCAACCCAATAGTTATGAGCCCGGTAGCCACTTTTTGACTGCAAATTTGGCACTTTTTACCTTCAATTAATTGATTCATCTTACCCTTTCTCTACATCCTTTGTTCATTCAACTTGCCTCAGCTCAAGGAGCAGTTACAATAAACAAACGACCATGTCGACGTCCAAGACTATTACCCTCTTGAATCCCAAAGAATGGGACCCCTGGGTATTTGGCGTCAAATCTATTGCAACCAGTAATGGACTTAGTGTTTGGCATCTCATTGATCCATCACTTGCTATACAACCAATTATACCTGCTCGTCCGCAAGAGCCGACGATACAGAGTATTAATCCAACTGCTACTCATCGGTCTGAACTGTCAGCAGATGAGAAAGCAGACCTACGCTTTGACATCTTACGATACAACAGCAAAATCAAGGAGCTCGACAAGAGAGATGCTCTGATTCACGAAGTCCGTAAGTATATCGAAGGCACTATTTACATTAAACACATCGTTCTGATCAAGAACCTCACGTCTACCTACGACATCTTGAGAGCTTTGAAAAAGAGGCTTACACCAACTGACCAAGCTAGAGAGAATGAAGTCATTCGGGACTACGCTAAGCTCAAACAGTGGAACAAAAACTAGAAACCTGAGGATATACTGTCTCAATGGGAGGCTGTATATGCCGAAGCCAGGGCTCTTGATCTTCCAGAAGTAAGCGGCAACAGGGCTTAGAGAGACTTTATTCAAGCCATCTGCGCTATTGACGATTCATATGCTACAGCACTTGAAGTCAACATTGAGCAGAAAGAATTAGACAGTGCTAAGACACCTGAGTTGTACGATCTAATTAAGTGATTCCGTAACCACGTTTGCAAGCAAGACTCTCTCAAGGGACTCAAGTCTACCCACGCTTCTTTTTCTACAGAACAGCAATCCTTCAAAGGAAGAGCACTTACAGCACCACAACCCTGTTCGTTCGACTGCTTCTGCGGAGCAGGAAAGCACTGGCTTAGTACATGCCCTTACGTTAACAAAAAACTAAGGACACAAGCCTAGACCAGAAAGTACAACATCTTTGTCAAAATTAATAAGTTTCTTAATAGCCTAGAACAGACGAGGACGAAGGAGTGTTATAAGAAGAACTTTGAATATGATTCTAATACACCTATTTCAAAGGAAGCTGTCAATTCAAGTGGAAAACTCCACAGAGACTTTGTAACATCATATAAGTCTAGTTTCAGCACCTCAGCAGACCAGAACAGGGATAATTCGCTATACAACTGCTGGATCCTTGACAGAGGTTCTGATATCTACATTTATAATAAGTCTACATGTGATTCTTGAGTAAAAACCAGGGATGCTAGTCCTAACAACAAGTTGTTAGCTGGAAAAGAATGCTACAACATTGAGGCTTTTGGCACTGCCAAAATTTAGATTAACACTCCTATAGGAAAACAATTTATCAACCTTACAAATGTTGCCCTTGCTCCTGGATTTATAACAAATTTAGTGTTACTTGACATTCTTCGAGTAAAAGAAGTCCACTGGAATTTAAGAACTCTAAGTTAAATAGAACATTAGGACAGAAGTATCTTTTGCTACCTCACCTTGTACAACAATAAGTAGGTGTTTACTACTAATTCTCAGTATAAACAACACATGTCACTTGCCACAAAAGGATTTTAGAAATCAACAGAACCTTGTTACTTGACAGTTACTAAACGAGATCTTCACATATTACTCAGCTACACTGGCACAAAAGCAGTCTCAAAAGTCAAAGCTGCAGAAGCTGATATTACAGTTGATTTGTCTGTGTTATGCCCTACAACAATACAATGTAAGACATATAGTATTTCTAAAGCTATACAAATCACTTCACGTTGTACAGAACGTGAATTCAACCCAACAGGCTTGTTTGATCACCTATCCTATGACATGATCCCTTTTGAGAAATTGTACAACAGCATAAACTAATTAAGCTATTTCTACTGCTTGCTTTCTGGCTTTTACATTGTAGTTTGCTACAAGAGTAAGACTAAGAGTACTTAAATAATCTAAGACATTGTTAAAATGATTAGAGTATAGCTTGGCTTTGTTATAAGAGTTATTTATATAGATAGCAAGAAAACTCTAGCTATAGAGTTTGATGAATACCTTAAAAAAGAAGGCATAAGAGTTAAACACTTAGCTCCTAACACTCAAGTACAAAACAGTGACTTAGAACGAGCAGGACAATCTATTACTACCAAAGCAAGGTGTATTAGAGTCTATAGAGGCGGTCTACACAACATTTGGAACTTAGCTTGTGATTACACAGCTTAAATACTCAATCGTATACCTCTTGAAAAGCTTAGCTAGAAGACTCTATGAGAATATGTCTTTAAACGCAAACCCTACTATGCCTATATATGTCCATTTCTTTGTAAGGCTTATGTACTTGAAAAACACATTCCAAAGAAGATGAAACTCAACCCTCGAGCTCAAGTAGGCTACTTTGTAGGCTACAAATCAACAAACATTTTCAAAGTCTAGATACCCTCAAAGAACAAGGTTATTCTCACTAGAGACATCACATTCGACAGAAGCTCTTTCTATGACCCTAGTAATACTGAATTACAAGACATACTCCAAGAAACAATAGATGACTTAGTTGAAAGACTTGAAATACCAGCTACTTTACTATAAAGTAGTAGGTATAGAAATATCAAAGAAGCGACTATGCTTGAAGCAACTATTGTTAAACCAAGTAATCAGGACGCTGTAACAGCTACTACGCCACTCCAAAAAGAGACTAGTACAAAGGAAGCAACTAATATAAATTCAGCATCTCTAACTACACTAATTCAACTCCCTTCACCTCAAACTATGCCTAAAGCAGCTAGTCCAACTCCAGGCAATATTAGCCTACTAGCATCACCTGTAACACTTCAAAGTTCTGAACTATCTAAATTATCTAACCTATTAGATAGCGACATAGACGAAGAAATTAACCTGTCTAGTAACCCTGGCAACTATGCTTCTCGACGCAATGAAATATATGCTAGATTAAATTTAGGAAATATTTTAGGAGGCTGATCACGTACTTCATATATAGCAATGATTTCTTAATATAGCTCTTATTATTCTGCCTTCTCTACTACACTTAAAACTAAACCAATAACTTGCCTACATCGAGATCAAATGCCGCTACCTCTAAAGACACATAGAGAAATGCAACAGCATCCTTTTAAAGACGACTGGAAAAAAGCATGTGACTAGGAAATTAATACTTTAAAATCGAAAAACACTTTTAAGCTTATTCCACAACTTAACAACAACAACAACTCTCTTCCTCTAATGTGGGTCTAGACATATAAATTCAACGAGAATAGGTACATTCTCAAGTTCAAAGCTTACATTTGTGCAAGGGGAGACCTTCAATGGACAGATCAGGAGACCTACGCTGCTACTTTAGCTGCACAAACATTTCGTGCTACAACAGCAATTATTATAGCATATGACTTGGAAACCCGCTCATACGATGTAATCAACACATATGTAAATGCTAGACTAAAACAACTAATCAGGTGTAAGTGTCCTAAGGGATATAAGCAAAGTAGATGAGAATGAGAAGTGATTATGGCTCTATATGGTCTCAAAGAATTAGCACACCTTTAGTATGACAACATTGTTAAAACCCTTGCTAAATTCGACCTTCACTCTGTTCCTGGAGTCCACTGTCTCTTTTCAAATAGCTAGCTTACTCTAATTCTATATGTAGACAACATTATTATTACTTATTCCAAGGAAAATCAGTTAAAAGTCAATGAATTCAAGAAATAGCTGTTTTCCAGATACTAAATACAACAACTAGGCAAAGCTACACACTTCCTAGGTATATAGATTATCTGGGATTGACTACATCGAAAGCTCTAGTTAATTCAGGATAACTATATTCAAAGTCTTGCAAACTGATTTAACATTGTTATTACCTGAGTACCACAAACACTACTTCCTACAACAAAGCTAGTGTCCTAGGAGGGCACAGCTTTACCTTCTCAAATAACTAGATATCAACAAAAAGTGGGAAGCGTAAACTTTACTTCTTGCTATACTAGACTAGACATTTGTAGAGTAGTTTCAAGACTCTCTGAATACCTGACTAATCCGTCGCCTCAGCATCTCTACGCTGTCGACCACCTACTACACTACTTAGTAGAAACATGTTATTTGGCAATTGAATTTAATAGCGACTTTCAAGGCTTAAATTCTTTTCTCTCCTGGAGCGACGCTACATTCGCTGACGATGTCAATACTCGAAAAAGCTCAATTAGATACTGCTTTCAGCTATATAGAGGTCTAATACACTACAAGTCAACCAAACAACACCATGTAACTATATTAAGCACAGAGTCAGAGTTTAGAGCCCTGATTTCCACCGCAAAGGAGTTCTTATAGTGGATTCGTTTATTTAATTATATTGAACTACACATTCAGGATTTTCTGAACATCTACTGCAACAATCAACAAACCATTCGTCTTTTGCAAAAGGATACACCAAAGCTTGATACCAAACTCAAGCATATTAACATTATCCAGAGCTGGCTTAGGCAAGAAGTACAGGAGAAGCGCGTCAATATAGACTGGGTTCCTACTACTAGCATAGTAGCCGACAGCTTTACAAAGGAATTACCACCTCAAAAGCATACCCTATTCGTACAACAACTACACCTTACAGATATTGGTCATTTGATACTCGGATCAGGTGACAGCTTTCAATAAAGACGCTGTCTCCTGGGGGGGTGTGTTGTGCTGGGACTACTTTCTCATTTGATCCACTTTCTTATTACACCACTTATAGCTTGTCTGCCTGATTTGCTTCCTGCTGCCTAAATGCTTTTTGTCTACCTAATCATTCTACACTCTCTATATAAACACCCTAGATAACCACCTATTACAATTCAATCAATTCTCTATGACCTTCAGTACCCCATATCCTCTCAACCCAATAAAGTACTATGTAGCTGTTGATTTGATGTATAGCAGAGGCTTTTTTAGCTTCTAGTACCGACAAAGCTATCGATGAAACGACACAATGACCACAGGTTTCGATCCATGATAAGATGCCATAAGTTAATCAGAGAAACTAGTCGAGGCTAAAAATATAATCTGCTTCAGTTCTGTCCCGAATCTCTGAGTTCGTTCCTTCCTTGACTTCTACTGACTTCAACACTTAAATTGAGCAGGCGACGGGACCCACGGTTGCTCCTTCTCTTTTAAATTCCTAACTTCCCAAACACCCAACTCTTAGACGAAAGAGAAGGCCGTCTTTCATTGACGTAACGGCGAATAAGTCGCTCGAAGTCTTGACCCGACCGTACTCCAGACTTCATTCTTGCGTCCATCTTCTCCGCTGGTCTTCCATAGGCCTGGAGGCTGTAGCCACCACGCCAATTAGATAGGAAGTCATCGAGAAAACAACAAGAAAAAGAGATTATAGAAGAAGAAAAACGAAAAGAGCAATCGCTGCATTAACCATCTAATCTATATACAAACCTGCTCTCTCCAACTCTCCACAACTCCTAACTACCCATCTCACGACACCACCCCCTCCCCGCAGCGACCTGCCGCCCACACAACCAAGGCTCCAATCCCATCCCAATAAACCCCGCCACACAAATCCCCGCACTGTCACTGACACTTGTAGCACCCAAACTAAACTCCCTCTCCCCCTCCGGAACCCTCTCCATAATCTCCGCAAATGTATTGACATATACCGCTCCCCCCAACAGCCCCTCCCAGAAGATAACTAGGAAAACCAGATACACAGATGGAATCCAGAAGTACAAAGAGTGCGAGAGCAATAAAATGAGGTTGAGTATTTGGAGGAAGGTTGGGGGATAGAGGTAATGCAGACGGATGAAGGGGGTGGAAGAGCGGGCGACGAAGACGCCGAGTTGGTAGAGGAGGGCGTAGAAGGGGTAGAAGGAGCGGTAGGCTGAGAAGGGGGTTCCTGGGAGGGGGAAGAGAAGGGTGGGGGTTACTCCTTGGTTGATTGTGTATTCCGCTACGTAAACTAGGAAGAGGGGGAGCATGTAGGGGAAGAAGAGGAGACGAGCGCGGCGGAAGTTGTCTTTAAGGGTGCTTTTGGTGCGGTGGGAGGGTGTTGGGGAGTGTGAGCGTGAGTGGGTTCGGTATGCCTCTGATGTTGTGGGTGGTCCTGGTGCTAGCAGTGATTCTGAAGCAGCGGATAGAGGAAGAGTAGAGATATCTTGATCATCGAAATCTTCTCGGGTTATGGTTGGTGATTCGTCGGTTGGTAAATCAGTGTAGTCTTTGGTATTTGATGCCCGTCGCAAGGGCCCAAGTGGGAGGATAAGGAAGAATGATATGAGCATAATCAAGGGGAAAAAGGCAGAAACCATTAAAGATGTCTTGACCTTTAAAGCTAATGTGCTTGTCAAAAACACATATACTCCGGCCCCAGCAAGACCAGCCCCTCCTGTCCCAGAACCCCTGTGGACGATCTCAGAGTCAGTATTGCCATTTCTAGAAGTAGGTCTGAGGAAATTAGGATGAAAAAGGGTTGTGTGAGGAGGAAGTGTGATGTTCGAGGATGAAATAGTGTCTCAATCCTCCTAAAACAACCTAAAAGAGGGGGAAATAGCTCGGAGAATACCCACCAAGCTGCCAAACTGAAGGAGCCGTAGTAATGCGTCAATCCAAGGAAGCTCAACTCCCCAGCTCCACTACTTAAACTCGACAACGCTACTCCAAATAGTTTGATTGGTACGGAGTTTGGTGTGAGAGCAATTATAAACATTCCCCCTACTGAAAGTCCTGTCATGACAAGTATACGAAGACGGTATGGGACGTGGTGGATGAAGTAGGGTGCTACGAGCTTCGTACAAAAAGATGGAAGGACATCTGCGAGGAGAACTGTAGATTTGGGAACATCGGGCCCGACAAGGTCTTGCGCGGCAGAAAGTATTATCACATATGAGAGGTTATTGATGAGACCTAGTAGATGTGAGTTGTGTTTCCAGATAATTCCGAAGATAGGGAAGTTGTATAGATAAGGATATCTGATGTGCAAAAGGCGAGGCAAAGACATACCGAATAGCCAGAAGGCTACCAGAACCGATGTATCTGCTCCACTGAATATCCCTTTGAATCTTGCCTTATACATCGCCCATGATGAACCTGGTGAACCCGGAAGAGGGAGGAGGCCAGAGGAAGATGGAGATCTGGAAAGCATCGCGGCGCGTTGGCAGATGAGGAGACTGATCAATGATAGAACAGCCCTCGAGGCTCTGGGGGCTCTCGTAGGAAGGCCGCAATTGCGAGCGATTTGGGTTGGTGTGGTGTTGTTGGGCGCAATCTTGCGGTCAGTGTCACGGAGCATCACACGAAGGCCGAGGAGCGGGATGGGATGATCTCGAGGGACAACAAAAAGGGCAATAAATTACCCATACAATTAATTCATTTTGCCCCAACATCTTTGGATCTTGGGTTACTGTAATATTGTGCTTAATCTTCTAAGACATTGTTGGCTTTACCTAGAAATAGCAAGTATTTACTGCCGCTTTTACTACGGCTTCTTCAGCGAGTTGGGTTGCATGAACAGGGGTTGAGAATCCCTGCGCAGGGCAGGCATGAAAGTGAGGGGTGTTAGTGTGAATCGCGTCACTGAGCTTCTACATTTCGAAACGGTAACCTACCTAGAGTATGCTGTGCGTCCTCCATCTTCCTCTTTCTAATTGACAACTCCTGGGGAACTCCTCTATTTTCAACCTTCTTCCTAACTAGCTTCACAATTTAGCAAGCATGACGGTCGTCGTTACCAAGCGGTTCACTCCCGAGGTTCTACTCTCTGCCCCGCGCCGGTCGACAGCTACACCAAATGCAGCCGGCACTCTAGCACTCTTCTCTGTGTCCTCTTATTCCTTCGAATCGCACAAGAAAAGTAACGAGCTTCGAGTCTTGGACGTCAAGACGGGTCAAACACATCTGTTGAGCAATGATGCCGGTGCCAATGAGCCTACTTGGGTTGGAGTGGATAATTTGGCTCTGTGGTTGAAGGGCGGGGAGAAAGGCACAACAGAACTATATTTGGCCGACGTCGATCGTTTGGAGCTAAAGTAGGTTCAAATCCATATTACCAAATCAAATATTTACTGTAGTAGGCCTAAATTAGTAGCCCTTTTCAATGGGGCTATTTCAAACCTCAAAGCAACCCCGCTTGACGACGGAACCGTAGCCATCGTTGTCACTGCTTTAGCTACACCCGACGGCAAACTATACAATTCTGAAACTGCCGAAAAGCCCAAATCTACTGGCAGAGTCTACTCGAAGCTTTTCGTTCGCCAATGGGATGCATACATCACAGAAAACAAGAGTTCAATCTGGTACACAACTTTATCTTTATTTGGATGGCTCAATGCTAGCGCGAAGCCATTGAAGAACGCTTTAGCGGGTCACTCAGTTACTCTCGAATCCCCAGTTCCACCTTTTGGGGGATCTGGAGACTTTGATATCAGCAAGAACGGGATTGTCTTTGTGGCAAAAGACCCCAAACTCGATCCCGCGAACCATACAAAAACGGATCTCTACTACATTGCTTTGAGGACTTTTGAAGAATCGAAATCTTCGCCCCCGATTCTTGTCAAGACTGGAGATCTTAAGGGATATAGCAATGGGCCAGTGTTCTCTCCCGACGCCAAGTCGGTTGCTTTTACTAGGATGAAGAGTGATCAGTATGAGAGTGACAAACCAAGACTCGTCCTAGTCCCAGACATTACAGACACTACAAATGTTCAAGAATTTTACGAAACTTCAGATGGAGAAGGAAAATGGGATTTAAGACCAGAAAGTATTGTTTGGAGTAAAGATGGAGAAGAACTCTATGTCACAGCCGAAGAAAACGGACGTGGCAAACTATTCAAACTCCCAGCATCTCCTCGACATGCGAAAGATCTCCCTGTTTCACTTACAGATGACGGAACTGTCCAAGAAGTTGCTGTTCTGCCAAACAATGACCTATTTCTTAGCAGCACTTCTCTCGTGGACAACAGTATTTACTCTATCATCGATCCCAAGGATCCTAAGAAGCGGTCAACTATCTCATCAAACGCGAAGGGGGGTAAAATATTTGGGTTATCGCAAAATCAAGTTGACGAATTCTGGTACAAGGGCGCAGAAGATTACAGCGTACACGCCTGGATTATCAAACCATCTTTCTACAAGGAGGGGGAAAAGTATCCGTTGGCCTACCTAATTCATGGAGGTGTAAGTCTTCCAATTCCCCCCCCCCACCTTTCTTGTTGGTCGTATACCAGTGGACAATAGTCAATAGATGCCTTCCCTCGTTCTCGCTGCTCCAATCCTATAGACAATCCAAGTTATCAACTCATTCAGTTGGTTTGATTATCTTGGATTGCCCTAGAGGGTTGAAATAGCGAGAAAGATAGGCAGGTACGAACCTGAAGTGGTTTACTGCCAAGTGTTCTGTCCATGACCAGGCCATCTTTCAAACTTCACACAAGTGGGAATCATGGTCCTGTTACGCGCTAGCTTTCTTGAAATCTTTTCTGCCATTTCACTAACTATCTCCTATCATTTATCTCATTCATCACTAACCATACAACAGCCACAAGGCGCCTGGAACGAATCATGGTCAACGCGGTGGAATCCCGCAATCTTCGCAGAGCAAGGCTACGTAGTCGTAACTCCCAATCCCACAGGTAGCACAGGCTACGGCATGGACTTCCAAAACGGAATCAAAAACAACTGGGGCGGTCGTCCCTACCTAGACCTCGTCGCAGGCTTCGAGTACATAGAATCCAACCTCTCCTACATTGACACCAGCCGCGCTGTTGCCTTGGGTGCCTCTTACGGTGGCTACATGGTAAACTGGATCCAAGGCCATCCCCTGGGGCGAAAATTCAAAGCCCTAGTAACCCACGACGGCGTCTTCAGCACCCTCAACCAATACTCCTCTGAAGAACTCTTCTTCCCGCACCACGATTTTGGGGGAACCCTGTGGGAGAATAGAGAAGGGTATGAAATGTGGGATCCGGCTAGATATTTGAAGGAGTGGGCTACGCCGCATTTGATTATTCATAATGAACTTGATTATAGGCTGCCGATTGGGGAGGGACTGGCGCCGTTTAATGTGTTGCAGAGTAAGGGGATCCCGAGTCGGTTTTTGACGTTCCCGGATGAAAATCATTGGGTGCTTAAGCCGGAGAATTCGTTGGTTTGGCATAGGGAGGTTTTGGGGTGGATTAATAAGTGGAGTGGGGTTGCGGATGAGGATGGGGTGTTGGAGAAGGGTGTTGCTGGTGTGAATATCTGAGGGAGGTTTAGGGATGAGTTGTGATGGGGGTTGGGGGTGATATGGTTCCGAGGCAGATGCTTGTAATGAATTATGGAATGAAATGTTTTGATGATTTTATTGGTCGCATTCAGTGCCAATTAAATTTCCTATTTTAATAATCGCCCAGAAGAAAACCGTCCTAGGTACATAAAGAGATGGGAAAGGCGGGTTGACTTTTCAGAAGTGATGGTAGGAGAAGAGAGTGATAGCTCGGATCAAATGATAAGTAATTAAAAACAGTACAAGGAGCTGTGGCATTTGGGGAGAGACGAATTGAGGGAGGCGAGAGAAACAGCTTTCTTTCTATAAGAGACCAGTACCCAGGGCAAGTGAGTCTGAAATGATCGGATTGCAAAATCTCACGCATACTTTAAATTCTCTTAGTTTCTTTATGGTAAATTCGGAAGTAGACTACATACACATGTCCCCAAATCTCACAGCCACGTTTCCTAGTTTCCTTTTTCTCCTCCTTATTTCATAACCTAAAAGTGTTTACACGATTCAGCCATCTCACTGAGAACTTCTTTCCTATCTTACTCTGTACCCCTTTTATTTCTATAGAGGCAACCCCGAAAATTCTTCAGAGGGGGATGACGAGAAACAAGCCCAAAGTTCAAGCAAACTCCTTTTCCCCCTCTTTAACTAGATGTTTGTACAAAAATGTCCCCTACCACTTGACAAACTATACCCGCCCTGCAATTCATAGGTCACCCCAAGTAAAATCTCGCAGTGCTATTTGTAGGTGGCCTACCGATAGCAAAAGCACGACTTGCAACAAACAAGACAAGCATTCTAAGCAAGTTTTGCATGACGAAAACCTGAAGACTCAGTACTTATTCGATACTGCGCTGCTATTTCCGGGCTGACCAGGAATAGATACGTGCTATTTCTGGGTGACCTATGAACTATTTTTGCTATCACTGGGTTACCCGGGAATAGCTTAACAATAAGAAAAGAGCGATGTGGCACGAAATATTGCAGGCAACGCTGATCGAAGCCTTTTGTGAACCTGATAATAAGCTCGTTGAAACATTCATGGAAAAAAAAGACCTGGAAGTAAAATGTATTTAAAAGCAGCTCCAAAATGCAACCGAGCATCGAAAACCACACCTTGAGCTACACCAATTGCCTCCCTCTTAGCACGTAAGTGATACACCAAATACTCCGAGGAAATTTAATCAAATAATTTCCATATCATAACCTCTTCAATATATCGTATCCATCGGAGACAATATTCTCCCACCCTGAGACCCACCCTGAGACCCGGTGGGATAGATTTAAAAGCAAAACCCCCCACCGGCTTTAACATTTTGAACATCGGACTCCGGTGGGAGAAATCGCGATTTGCAACAGTTCGTATTTCTAGGCCTAGTGGGATCAAGAACGGAGGGTCCTTCAAATAGTATCCGGTGGGATCAAATAATAAGTAAACAACCAACTCCCAAGCATTTCCAAATCATAACTCATTTCGACGCAAAGTGAGATATCGGAGAAGAACAGACAAGCTAATAGTAAAAATGAAATGTAAGCCCCTCTTCAGCAATAGATATAAATCAGTGACCAAAAGCCCTCACTAACAGTAGTTCTCAATCTGCAAACACGGCCCGGAAAGGGAGACGGGATATACAACTGTGAAGAAATTCCGTCTAAGATCTGCACATCAGCCACTTGGCTGAGAAGTCCAAAGGATAATGAGAAACACAGCTTCTTCATCATTCCTACTTATTAGGGTATGGTATCAAGCAAACAAAAGAGCACATCACATCAAAACACAAGACAAATTTTTTTGAATTTTTTGTATTTTGCCTCGATCTATCACAAATAGGACAACGCCTGTAACCATTCGTCCCACGTTCAAACGGCCGTCGTGACCATGTGTCATGAATTCCGAAAACGAGATCGTTGGTAGCTTGCACAATGACCAATAAGCATCCCTAAATACAATATCATAAGGAAAAGCGAGAAACATCCTCCAAGCATCTAATGCCCGAGATGTCATTTTTGCGCGCGAAACGACGGGCTGCATAACCATATGCAGCAACTTTTTTTTGCCCCAATTAAACCCTTTCCTCACGCCACCGGGCGAACCAGCGACGCTCAAATATCACTACCCTTTTCGAGGGGTCAAAGCACTGGTGTTTCAATGAACAACCTAATATGCAGAGACTGTGATGTACCAGATATAATATGTTTTGTTTCGAATCCCTTAGATGAGATCGGCGACGTTCATTGGCATCTCCTCGATTTGAGTGCTGTAGAACTGTTCGATTTCTCTCATCATGCGGACATCCTCGGCGGTGACGAAGTTGATGGCAACACCCTTTCGTCCGAAACGACCTCCACGACCGATTCTGTGGATGTAGTTCTCTCTGTTGGCTGGGAGATCGTAGTTGATGACCAGGGAAACTTGTTGGACATCAATACCACGGGCCAAAAGATCGGTGGCAATAAGGACACGGGAAGATCCAGATCTGAACTCCTTCATAATCAGATCACGTTGAGTTTGGTCCATATCACCGTGCATGGCGGAGACGGTGAAATCACGGGCGGTAAGTTTGTCGGTGAGCCAGTCGACCTTTCGGCGGGTGTTACAGAAGATAACAGCTTGGGTGATGGTAACGGTCTCGTAGAGATCAGAAAGGGTGTCCAACTTCCAATCCTCCTTCTCGACAGCAATGTAAAATTGCTTGATACCTTCGAGGGTCAGCTCGGCCTTCTTGACCAAGATACGGACTGGGTCGCGCATGAACTTGGTGGTGACCTCCAACACATCTTGTGGCATGGTGGCGGAAAGGAGAACGACCTGGGTGGATTGCGGGAGGAGTTGGAAAATGTCGTAAATTTGCTCGGTGAAACCGCGCTAGAATTATTTGTTAGACCGTGCGGAAATCAGGCAGAATGAATTGATACTTACAGACAACATCTCATCGGCCTCATCAAGAACGAACATCTTCATGGAGTCGGTCTTCAAGAATCGTCGTTGGATCATGTCGTGGACACGACCTGGGGTACCGACAACGATTTGGGGACCCTCTTGGAGAGCCTTCATGTCATCACGGACGGAGGTACCACCAATGCAGGCATGACACTCGACGTTCATGAAGTCACCGATGGCGACGACGACCTTTTGAATTTGCTGAGCCAACTCACGGGTTGGTGCGAGAATCAGAGCCTGACATTGCTTGATGTTTGGGTCAAGCTTTTGGAGGACGGAGATGGAGAAAGTGGCGGTCTTTCCGGTTCCAGATTGGGCCTGCGCAATGACATCGTGACCTTTTGACAATTAGATTCACTCATTATCCTTCGATATGCGACCGAACTCACCCTTGATAACTGGCATAATCGCACGAGCCTGAATGGCGGAAGGACGCTCGAAACCATAGGCGTAGACACCTGTATTTGTGTTAACCGCAGCTCATCGCAAAAAAATCTGCAAGCTGTCGCCTACCTCGGAGAAGCTCTGCCTTCAAGTTCATGGTATCGAAAGAGTCGACGGTCTCGTCATAGTTGGACTCGATTTGACCTGCGAGGCAATTGGTATCAGCAGATGTTCTTTGAAGATTGTGCGATGGAGTTCAAGGGAGCTGCCCGCTGAGCGGTGTGCCCGCTCGAGATGCGCGCAAGATGCTTACCCTCTGGGATCTCTTCGAGACCTTTATCGGTAGCCATGATTGCGGTTGGAAGTGATGAAACTAGATCGCAAGACTTGCTTGAGATCTAGATATCGCAAAGGTAGTGGTGAGAAGGTGGGGTTTGGAGGCGCAGAAAAATCTCTGAAAGAGATCTGCGACGTCGTAAAAGTTAGCTGTGGTGGTAAGACTAGATACCAAACTCCCGATCTTCGAGAGTTGTATAGGTTCTAGTAGTTGTGGTGATGTGTTTTGTTGTGTGTTGGTTTGATGGTTTGATGAGAGGAGGGAAGAAGTATTCTTAAGCTGGAGGGCAGCACTCTTTTTTCTAGTAGCGCGGCTCGGGCAAAAATTAGCGAGGAGGCGGCGGGACCAAATTTTTTGAGCCGTATAAGGATTCACTAACGCTCCGACTACTATCATATAATACATTTATTACTGTTTTAGGCTTAGCCTACAGTTTTTGCAGTTAGATTTTCGGCCGGTCCTGACCTATTCACCTTTGGATTCGGTACATCTCTCCCCCTCCAACTCCAAATCCTCACAGAAAGACGCACTAGCCCTTTCAACACCACTTTATTGTTGTCAGAAAGAGACAAACAAACAGTCACACATGAACCGATCGCTGGAACCATGAAGTCTTCCATAATACCAGCTGATGTTGCAGGTGTTTTC
This sequence comes from Hymenoscyphus fructigenus, assembly GCA_001414455.1. Classification (NCBI taxonomy): domain Eukaryota; kingdom Fungi; phylum Ascomycota; class Leotiomycetes; order Helotiales; family Helotiaceae; genus Hymenoscyphus; species Hymenoscyphus fructigenus. The sequence goes on along the minus strand of LKUV01000087.1, from coordinate 223,582 downwards.
AACACAGAGCTAGCCCTTCAGCCCAGTGGCGGCGCTGACTTTGAGTCACAACAAGCGGCGTCTGGATCCTTAGAAGAGTCACCTCTGACTATTCCTCATCATCCATTAGCGGTGAAACCAGCTGGGAATTTGTATACTGCTACTTCAAACGCCAAAGCAGTAGTTGGTCCATTCCAACTGTTTCCTGATGAAGTTATCGCCATTTTCTTGGAGTACCTTGATCCCAGTCAATTGTGTTTGCTAGGGTCTACATGCAAGTTTCTGTATGCTTTTTGCAGATCAGATGATATTTGGAAGACCTTGTTTATTGAGTATGTGATATTCTATTTTTTTGCTACTGCTATTTTAAACAACTTGTTTTCTAAGTGCCTTGGGCTTTCCAATCTTTTATATCACGTCTCACCTCCAAGCAAAAATCAAGCTGATTGAATATCCAGGTCACAGCAATCCCTAAGTGGAAATTTCGTCTGGCGAGGAACATGGCGCTCTACATTTCTTTCCCTGAGTAGGGAGCATCTATCACAGATTCAATGTGACAATGTATTCTCAGATGTCTTATTCAGACCATTCCTCTGCACCCATACATCGCTCGTCCCATACAGTTCAAACATTCCTGCCAAAAATTCAATTCCCCGCCTCAAGAACCTCTCTCCTACAGAATTCTCTGACACTTGGAGCAATAAACCCTTTATACTCACAGAGCCAGTCCGACAATGGCCAGTCTTTAAGTCTTGGGATATCGAGTACCTTTTGGAGGAATATGGAGACGTCAAATTCAGAGCCGAAGCTGTGGACTGGTCATTGAACACCTACGCCCACTACATGCGCAAGAGCGCAGATGAGAGTCCTCTTTACCTATTCGATCGAAGTTTTGTTGAGAAAATGACCCTTCAAGTTGGTCAATCTTACAAAGTTCCAGAATGCTTCGGTGAAGATCTCTTCGCAGTCCTCGGAGAAAATCGACCAGACGACAAAGTGAGTGTCCATTTTTTTTCTTCTTCATTTTTTTCAGTAAAATGGCTACTTTGTGTAGATCTAGAGCTGAGACATTTCCCGTTCTCGAAATATCTACAATGTTCCTTGAGACTCTTACTCAATCTACTCCTTAAGCATTCTTAGAGAAGCACACTGACTCTGAGATTCTGTAGTGGCTTATTATCGGTCCAGCACGCAGTGGTTCAACATATCATAAAGACCCAAATGCTACAAGTGCCTGGAATGCGGTCTTACGAGGTTCAAAATACTGGATCATGTTCCCTTCTGGCCCCTCGAGTCCACCACCACCAGGAGTCTACGTCTCTGAGGATCAGAGTGAAGTCACAAGTCCTCTCAGCATTGCTGAATGGCTACTTGAATTCCACGCCGAGGCCAGAAAGACCCCAGGATGCTGCGAAGGAGTTTGTGGAGAGGGAGAAGTTCTTCATGTTCCTAGTGGGTGGTGGCATCTAGTGGTTAATCTCGATGACAGCATTGCTATTACTCAAAACTTTGTTCCTCGGAGTCACCTTACTAGTGTACTTTCTTTTATGAGGGATGATACATCAGACAGGATTTCTGGATTTAGGAAAGAAATCACTGATCCTTATGGGCTTTTTGTGGATCAGATGAAAAGTCAGCATTCCGAGTTGTTAGAGCAAGCACTAGCGGATTTGAAAAAGCAGGAGGGCAAAAAAAGGAAATGGGATATGGCTGTTGGGAAGGAAGAAGAGACAAATGGTGGTGGGTTTAGTTTCGGCTTTGGAGAAGATAGTGATGAGGAGGTTCCATGAAGAAAACATTATATTAAGAATTCAATTGTCCCCCAGTTTGTGAAGGATTTCTACTTGATTGTTACTCGTGATGATCTCTATGATCAAGTACTCAATGAATCCGACTGGTATATCGTTGTACAGCAAAGTCATTACAGCCTTGCAAGCAATCATTGCAAAAAGCCACCGACTCCTAACACCAGAGGACCTTCTAACTCCAACGCCATCTATGGTCCCAGTGTTCGACTTTCGCAGTCCTTCAGCCCTTTTCAAGAGCAACATAAATCCCGTCCATCCTCCTCAACAGAGAACCCAAAATAACCACAATGTATTTATATCTCTTTTACCTTTCCGAACAACAATCCATCTCTATTTTCTGACGGCCCCAAAATTCGTCCTAACCTTCTTAACATCTCTCGTCTCCCCATCACTATCTTCCCCAGTCTTCTTATTCTTCTTCCCAGCACCTCCACCCGTCCTCGAAGCCGAACTTGCACTCGTAGGCGTAGCATGATTCGATCCCCCATCGCCCCTCACAAAGCTCGTAGATAAAGGTGTCGGTGCCATCGCAGCCATAGGAGTAGATTGAGCCGTGTTACTCGGTGATTCCTACGCAACCCAACATTTAGCAATCATTCCACAAAAACAATCACATCCTAATCCGCAAACGGCAGAAAAATAGGATTTAAATCAAAGGAAGACATACACCCGGAGGTCCAAACGTAACACTACACCTCGAAAAGACCCTATTTCCCTCCACCACATTGCCCTTCCTCCTTCCCCCTCCCGCAGCCGTCCCCCCACTGCCCTTGGTGTACCCCTCAAATCCAACAATGATATTCCCCGCCGGGGTATCTTCCAAGTACTCCGTCTCGTTCTTATAAATCATCTCCTCCGTGGCCAACAGATTTCTTTCCAGGGCCTGTTTTCGTCGCAGGAGGTCTTTGAGATGTTGTTTTGTACGGTCGTAGAAGGGTTGCCCTGGGACGTCGGCCCCGTTCGGTGCTTGGACCGTTGCTGTTGGGGCTTGATTTTCTGCCATTTTGAAAGAGGATGGGAGGAATAGAGGAGAGGGTGTTGGTACAGGCTAGAGGGGTGATTTGAGGTACTTGGAGTGGGACGCGACTGGCCTTATCGCGAGATCGGTCCGGAGGCGCGCGGTCGATTTACCGATCTCTATCAGACAACGAGCGACGTTTTTTGGAATAAATTTTTCGAATTGATATATTTCCCCAATCCTCATTCACATGGAGTTTTAATTTATTTAATGAGGTACCAGTAGTTACTCTAATATAAACCCAATTCACGAACCTGAAAGGTCAGAAAATAACACAGCATGCCATCGGAAAAGAACATCACGTCAAAAGGCAGAATGTAGAAAGTCTTTCCATTTCTGATTCCCATACCAATTCCAAAACCCAGCATGGAAATTACGAAAAAGAAGTAGGTTCGAGAAGTTACTCATTTGCACGTTAGCCTGAGCCTTTCTCCAGGGATTCAATACTCGATTTTCTCATCTTCTTAATCTTCTCCCTCAGCAGTTTCTCTCGAAGCTCGCTGGCTTGTTGTTGTGGACTCTTCAACTGGTTTATTCATCCCAAGTCAGCCATTGTCAAATAATGGTCATTTTCCCATATAAGCAAATATTTCCCATGCCATTGAGAAGAAAAAGTAAGCTCCTGTATATATTATGAAGCACTACCAACCTCTTCGGTCACAGCTGCTTGTTCTTTCTCCGTCTCTTCCACGCCTCGTGGTGGTGAACCATGGTCCATTTTATCATCGGAATCAGCTCTCAAGGGAACTCGCGAAGAAGAAACAGAAGAGGTGTTTCGTCGTCTTTTGCTTGCTGGCTCATATCTTTCTATCGAACGGCGACGTTTTCGATCCCGGCCACCTCTACTAGAACTTCTCGTTGAACTTCGGCGACGTCGTCGAGGAGGGGTTATGCTACGGCTGTTGCTTCGTGTTAGCCGTCGTTCGTCATCTTCAACACTCTTACGAGCAGGAGTATCCGTCTCTTTATCGTCCGGTGTAGGGCTTATGTCTCTACTGTCGGTTTTCTTGCGAAGAGGGCTACGACTGAGAGATCGGGAAATAGAGGGTCTTGTTCTTGATGCAGATCTCGCCCGGGATTTTGATCTGGAACTTGATACTGAGCTAGAACTTCTTCGACGAGCTCTTCTTGGTGGTGGAGATCGACTAATTGAATCTGTAGTTCCTCTTCGTCGTTTTGTAGGTCGAGGAGAGCGTGAACGTGAGCTGTCAGATAAAGTTGGTGATCTCCGACGGCGATTTCCACGGTCTGGGCTTCTGCCTCTACCTCTTCCGCCTCGTCCTCTATATGTAGTTCGTCTATCCGGTGATCTAGAGCGAGTTCTGGATCTGCGTCTTCGAGGTGGAGACCTAGATCTTGAGGAGGAACGATAACGACGTCTAGGTGGGGAGCGCGAGCGCGAGTTTGATACTGAGCGAGTAGGAGAGGGTGATCTAGAAGTTCCTCTTCTGACATCTCTTGGGTCACGTCTTTGTCCTCCACGCCCACGAGGTACATATGTATCGGCTTCTCTAAGAGGAGGTCGAAAGGAACGATCTCTCGAATCAGGACGGCGTCTTGGGGATCTTGAGTAACGTGGACCACGGCGATCCATATCTCTTCTAGGAGGCCCGCGATCAAAGTCTCTGTTTCTATCATCCCCACGTCCTCCTCTTCCGCCTCGCCAGCTGTCACCCCTTGGACCTGGACCTCCACCTCCGCGACCTCCACGTTCGCCCCTCTCCCGGGTTCGGATTGTGTTTACTTCGCGCTCTCGGGTTTGTTCATCGTCGCGACGCTTGCGAGCTAATTCTGCGGATTTTTCTGCTTCAATCTAGATACACGTTAGAATGGGAATATCTCAAGACTAAAGAGAGAAATACCTTTTCCTGAATCAGCTCTAACTTCTTGGCCTCAAGCAGCTCCTTAGGAACGCCCTGCGGATTACTCTGCGCGCTCAAACACAGCTTCCACAACTCCTTGCAGAAGCTCGCAGTATCCTTATCCAGAAAACCCGTAAGCTGTATCTGCATCGTCTTGATATCCGGCTGAAAATCATTAGCCCAGCCCTGCGATTATCCAGTAGTAGTAAAACTCACAAATCGAGCACCTTCGATGAGGTTGAAGCATAATTCAATGACCACGTCATCTTCATTCCCCAGAATTCCTGATATCCTACTTGCAATCCATCTGCGAGCGCGTTAGTGAATCGTTTCAGTGTTTGTACCGGCAAGTTGGGGAGCTTACTTCTTCATAACTTCAGCATTGACCTTTTGCATGTCAACCTTCTGGTTGAATTCTAGCGGAAACTTGGTGGATTTCAGGAGCTTCGCATCAACGGAAGTCGCCATATTTGCTGCCGTGGCGCACTTATTGTGCGATGATTTGGTAAGTTGGGGAGAAAGTATGGAGTTGATGCCCCAAACATTGGCAGTTCCCCAAGAAGTTCGTCAGAGCAAAGCCAAGGCGCCGATTTACCGGGGCAGATTTCGGACTCGGACCGGGTGAATTATTTAAGGCCCCGCATTATCCCTTTCAATTTTACCGAAGGGGGCGTGAGGGAGCGAAGTAAATGAGAAATGTCTGTTTTTTCATTAATGATATCCTGGTTGTGAGTAGTTACGCTTGTTGTTTTAAAAATTGTGCTTTATTTAGAAAAAGGGTCTATAAATTCAGCTTCTTTTTGGGAAGTCATTCCTTTTTATTTGTCTGGCAAGAACGACCGACGCAATTCCTGACTATACCTAGTCTGACTGACTCTTAAAGAGGTAAAATTTTCATGACTATCATCAAACCTAAATGCTTGAGCCTTATTAAGATGCCTGAAAATGAATTGATTTTCCAAGTCTCAGCTTGAAAAATGGAAGGAGCAGACTACAAGTGCTCGCCAGTTACCAATTCCTGAACCCCTGGCGATTGCCAAAGTCTAAAATGAGATTCAGGTAGTACCTAGGTATAATAAGTAGTCTTTGATTCCCTCCAAGGTTTTATTATCTTGGGTATAGGCAACATTCTTACATGAGCACCATTCACGTCCTTTACCCCCGTCGATGCGATGCCTTGGGAAAGCTACTGGCCTAGGGTCAAACGCAGACGGTCCCTCCCAGTGATGCCATCGACCACCATTCCTAATCCCGACTCGAAATATATCTCCCAACCCAGTAAGGTCCAACTTCTTCCGCCCATAGAGGAGCAACCAAGTCTTCGCCGACCATCCTCCCAGATAATTCGGAAGCCAGTTCCCCGAGAAGGACAAGTCAACACCCACATCTCACAAAATACAGACATAGCACCGGCTAGAATCCTCTTTCAAACAGATTACTACATTATTTCTTCTTTGCCGGGAAAAGATCCTCAAGATGTTCTTGCCAGAATCCAACGAGAAGGAATTCCTTCCTACAACCACAACACCCAAAGTTGTTGTCAACAGCATCGCCGTCCCCACGAAAATGCCAATCCACGAATCTTCCCCGTCCTCTCAGCCCTAGACGCCTCAGCAGACGACGATGATTTCCCCGAAATCGAAGGTCACGATCTCCGACTCCCCCCAGTCCGAACAACAACACCTCTAGGATTCGGACAGTTCGAGTTCAGCTATAAAGATTCCTCAAATACCTCGATGGTACCCTGGATTCAGACACATCCTGATACACCAATTGGAGGCCACAAAGCTGCCCCCATGAAGGTCGTTGATGAGAAAGGGAGATATGACAAACGGTACGCAACGCGCAAGATTTCTTTTCCTTCAGAGCGCCGCAACAACAACAATAAAAAAACAAGGAAAGAAGCTCGCTCAAGCTCAACTTACATCCCCCCAAACTACGCAATCCTACTGGATGGAAACAACTCTCGCTCTCAATCCGCAAAAGCCGACGGAAATCAATACTGCTGCAGTCTCGGCCAAAACCTCATCGCGGTTCCCTCTTCCTCAGGACCAGAATCTTGCTACGCTCCAGAATGCGAATCAAAATTACCACTAAGCTATCCCGATACGCCCAGAGAATCTTGTCACGCCCAAGAATGCGCAGCAAAGCCAACACCCAGCGGAGCATCCCCCTCCCAAATCGAAAAATGGGTTTCCGAGATGGACCACAGGAACTACATGGCCACAAGAATCTCTAGCATCGACGGCGCCCAAACCCCACCAGACCCCCTAACCTCCATATCCGACCCCCCTCTCACCTCACTCCACCACAGCCAAGCACCACCGACAGCCCCTCTCCCAATTCCGGTAGAGACCACCTCCGTAAACCCCGTGCCGAGAAATTCAGTAACCTCAAAAATGACAGACACATTGAGGAATAAGCGAGGACAGGAGTCTCGACAAGGATTGAGGAAGTTTAGGAAACTGATTTTTCGAAAGGGGATTTTGAAGGTTGTGCTCGGGAGACAGCTTGCGCAGCCAACGGCGGATTTGTTGGATATGATGGCTAAGGGGATTGAGTTTGATCCTCCGGATATGAAGGCTCTTGCTAAGCCGCCTATTGAGGTTCCTGGTGGTGGCGTGCCTGTTTGATGTCGAGGGGTTTTGTGGGCCAGGGTTCGGAAGAGGCAGAGATATATGAGGACTGGTGACTTTGGTCGATGTTTGAGTGCCTTTGGGGGTTTCGAGACTGAGTGGTGGATAGCTGGGTAGGACTGAGGTTTGAACAAGAGACTAGCCTAAGATTGGACATGATTTGAGTTTCTTTCCTTTAGAACACATTTTTTCATTACAGAAAGAAGAAGCACTAGAAACAACTTAGGTTGCTCGTTGAGGGCTTTTGTGATGGGCGAACTTGGGGAGTGCGGTAGGGTGTGGTAGGGTGTTGTAGGGAAAAGAGGCTTGAAGGGGAGTAAGATTGGCCAAACCGAACATTCTCTTTCAATAAATAGTATTCTTCGTCACCAAAAGAACAAATTGTGAACCTGCAAATAGGGTCAGAAAACGTGTGAACTTTTATTAGATTTCGAATGCCTTGCTAATCGCTGAAAAAAAGAAAGATCGAGAAATGAGCCAAAAGGGGTATAACCGAACTTTTATACGCCCGGTAATGCTTCAAACACCATCCCAATCCCATCCTACGCCATGAACTTTTTTTGGTATCCTTGACCACCAAACTCCACGCCACGATGCTCAGAGTTAACCCCTTTTGTATTAACCATTATGAATAATTCTCAATGTGCCTAGCATTCCCGTCATTAAAACCCATATCGTAACATTGCAATGTACAATCCTCATGCTGGTCCTTTGGTTGTAGGCTAGCGCCCAGTGTGTGGTGTATTAAGTGTATTTCGCGCGAGCGGCTTTCTCTTTCTCTTCGAGGTTCTTTTTGGTGTATACGTCGACGACTTTGTCGACTCGTTGTTGGGAGCGGGCTAGACCATTGTCGCCCATTTGTTGGAATTTACCGCGCATTTGGTAGAGTTCTAGGAGTTTCTTTGCGCGGGCCATGTCTTCGTCTTGCTGTTGAACTCGGATTAGTTTGCATTCTTGGAATATACGAGAGAATCAAAAGTGGACGGTGTAGAAAAAAAGGAAGGAAAATACTTACGGGTTCACCACCATCCTTACTAGGCGTCACAGTCCCACTACTCAACCCCGAAAAGCTCGATCCCATTCTACTCCAAGCCGGCATCTTTGGACTCGAAGCGCCACTTGGGGGACCTCTGATGATTCTTCGTCCTAATTTATCGAATTTTGGGGGCTCGGGAAGGATCGATCCTTTGGATTTCTTGCGGAGGTGGTTTTTGGATAGTTGTTTGTTGGCATTGAGGAGGTTTGCTGCGGCAGATGGTTCCTGGGGGAGAGAAGGGTGAGAAGGGGTGGTTGCGAGTGCGGGAGTGGAATGGGGAGTTGGTGGTAATAGGGGACGAACTGTGCTTTGGAGGGTGGAGAGATCTGCTAGGATTTGTGAGAACTGGAGCGCTTCCATTTCGTCTGTCTTGAGGGTGTTGAGTTGTTTGTTTTGGTGGAAAAGGCGAATTGTTTTCGTCAAGTGCGAAAAGTTGATAATCGTGGGAGAACTCGATTTTGATTTTGAGAATGCGGAGAATTGCAAAAATACTCGATGAACGAGCGACGAAGAACTCAAGAAGGCGGTCTGCGGGTTAATGGAGGCTAGAACGTGGGATGACGGGACTCCGACGATGCAGGTGTGAGAAGAGTGCAGGATATTCCGTAGGGTGGTGGTGTTCTGGGTGTGTAATGGGCTTTTCATCAAACGCCTCTCGTGTGACCTCAAAAGTTGACAGGCATCTGGAGTGCAGCATTGACTGGCGGAATGAGCCCCGCTCTTCACTCCCCCACTCAAATCCCCGCCGCCCATCTAGCCACCACCTAGGCCTTGCCCCTGCCCGCAAATCCCTTGGCGTTTGCCGGTGTTGAGCTAAGAGAGATTCCGATATTCGGATCGGCTCGGCTTCCAATCCCGAGTGGTGCTCCGCCCTCCGCTCCCGGCATTTCCAATTGTCACTCAAAAGGTATCATTTACCCAGTTCGCTGGCTATTTACAACACCATTCACTCCCCCCTCACTTATACCCAACATGTCTCTCGTATTCCGCAGAGGCATGGCCTCCATGTCTTCTTTAAAGAAAGCTTCAAAGGTAGTTTGCATTGGGAGGAATTATGCGTTTGTCCCCATTTCAATTCTTGTTGCAGGTAAACAAGTAGCTAACCAAACCCCACTTCCAGAGATCACATCAAAGAATTGAGCAGCGCGAAACCAAAACAACCTTTCTTCTTCCTCAAACCTGCTTCTTCCATTCTGGGACCTAAGGATGGGCCGGTTATTCGGCCGAGGGGCGTGGATTTACATTATGAGGTTGAGCTGGCTTTGATTATGGGGAAGCGGGTTAAGAATTTGGAACCCGAGGATGAAAAGGGGGCTTTGGATGCTATTGAGTGTTTGTGTCCTTCTAGTGTTTGCGGAGTTATGCCAATTGCTAATGGTGTTTTTAGCATATGCTTTGAGTATCGATATGACGGCTCGAAATACACAAAACGAGGCAAAGAAGAAGGGATTACCATGGGATATCGCAAAGGGGTTTGATACCTTCCTCCCTATTAGCGAAATCATCCCGAAATCATCGATTCCCGATCCTCATAACGTCGAACTTTACCTCTCTGTCAACAACGAGACGAAGCAGTCGGACTCTACGAACTTGATGCTCTTCCAGATCCCAAGAATATTGAGTGATATTTCAAAGGTCATGACATTGGAGGTTGGGGATATTGTTATTACAGGCACACCCAAGGGTGTTGGATCAGTTGTGCCGGGAGATGTGATGAAGGCTGGATTGAAGGTTAACGGCAAGGAAATCGAACAAGGGAAGATTGAAGTGCAGGTTGAGGAATCCACAAGTACATATGAGTACAAAGCTACATAGAAGAAGAGATTGTAAATATTGTACAATGGATACCCCATCCTTCTCCTAAGCTGGGACAAACCCTCCCTCCATGTTGCGATTCCACGATCGAAATCCGATATCCCATCCTATCCTATGCACTTCGTATACAACCCCCTTAACCATCCAAGCAAAAAAAAAAAACCAGCTCTATCAACCCTCCAAATTCGGATCCTTGATCTCCCCCTCCTTCGGCGCACTCTCAGCCAAAGTCCCACAACCCCCACACTTCCTCCTATCTACACTCCCCTTAAACCCCTCAACCGCCTCCTTAATCTGGCTCCCCAAATCCGTGCAATGAAAAGCAGCCTCATCCACCACTTCCCCGCAATTCTTACAATACCATCTCAATCGATCCAGACTTCCTTCCGGCCGTTTCTGCTCGAGCACAATACCAACTGTATTCGCAAACCGAACAGGATTGTGTGGTGTATTTGGGGGGAGGAGGAACATGTCGCCTTCGTGGATGATTATATCTCGGAATGTGGGGGAGGAAGTGGTATGATCTTCGACGATTTTTAGGAGCATGGCGCCGCGGTATTGGAAGAAGTATTCCGGGGTTGTGTTTATGTGGTAGTCCGTTCGGGCGTTGGGGCCGCCTACTATCTTTAAATTCGTCAGTATATTAAGTCTTTTATTTGAGGGGAGAGGGAAGAGGGGGGTGGAGGTACCATGACTGTCATATCATTGTTGTAAACGCAGTAGTTGTTGATTGGGGGTTTAAGGAGGTGGGAGTTCTCCTCGAGCCTGGGAACTTATTAGAATGATAATTTTAAGGGAAGGATGGGTATATACCATTTTGGCAGATTGAGTGGACTTCCGATCATGGTTGGTTATTTAGTTGTGTTGTTGTTTGGGTTGTGGTGAGGTGAGGAGCGGGAGCTTCATCTTTTGATTGCCCCTCCACCATTTATCAGCGGGGTTATCGCCGAGATATTTCCCGAACCCTCCGAGCATCCCCTTAGCCCTTTTACAACACAAGATGCAATGCTCGATAGTAGGGTTGCTAGAAGCTATTGCACCGCGTTGCTTCAGGTTCTCGCTATTCGAAAACGCGTCATTAGAGCTTTTTTTATTCTTCTGAACCTCATCACGTGTTTTGATTTTTCTGTTATTAATGTATCATTTCTCCTAGAGGACTATTTCTAGTTGGAAAAAAACATATTAGAATCGTTCCGACATATTTTTTTCTGCTGCACTGTCTTCTGTTTTAGATTAGTTCATCTTTTCAGTGTCAAGGGTGGGTGGTCCCTTTACAATAACGAGTAAAGTTGCTAGAGAGCTACTATTTTCAAAATCGCGTTCTGGTTCGGAAGCTTTTTTATTCTTCTGGGGAGTCTCTTTCATGCTGTGCATGTTATTCATTCTTTTTTGAGACTATTGCAATCCTTCCAAAAATCATAAGTCGTATTTTCTGTAGCAGAGTCTTCACTTCTGTGCCAAAGGGGGCTATAGACATTGCTCTACGAACACGTTTAAAGACTAATGTGAAATAGTCTAGAAACATTGTCACAGAAGTTTGAAAGATTGATTATTTTAAACTTTCTTGAATAATGTTTGTAGACCAATTTATGTCAAACTAGCAAGTTGCAACGAAATATATCATTTTTCTCCGTCTTCTTCTCCCCTCTCTTCTTTTCGTTTATTGTAGGAAGGAAGCGGGAACCCTAGTATTTAGTTAGATGCGAGTCTTGATACTATCTTTGGTTAAGTGTAAACTTTCATGAACAGCCACACTTCAGCTTTGTTAGCAGGTGGTGGGACGGACTGACACCCATGAAAGCTACGCTGCCACCTTTTTAGCAATACTCTAGAACAAACTCTTTCATTTTTGTTCCCATTTCTTCTCCGTTGCATCGAGTGGAAGGATGTTATTGGTCAGTTTACTTTCTTTGTTTGTGACCAACCATCTGCCATTCTTCTCAAAGAGTTAGTGCGCCTCCCAACAAGTATCAATTCCTTTGTCCTTCATTCGATATTGGCAGTTTTCAATCCTTGCACTAACGTTTTCTTGGATTGACTTCATTTTTTTAACTTCTCGAGGCCTCGTGCGATTCTCACTCGCTATATTCTCAGTTATGTCGAGCTCAGAACTCAAGATTAAGCGAAGCCATTCACTTTCCTCCATTTCGAGGCTCAAGTTGGAGGATAAATTGATTGACAGGAGAATATATGTCCAAGCACATTCCATTGGTCCAAGCAAATCTGCTTCTGAGAGTCCATTGGACAAGAAAAATACGCACATAAATACATACTCTCAAGAACAAGGCGGACAACGGCCAAAAAGGCATACAGTCTCGTATCCTCGCGATCAATTCATAGCAAGGCGACAACTAGATCGGAATTATCGTTCCTTACCTTCACTAGACGAACTCGGACAACCCCTCACCCGATCTACATTGATGATATACCAACTCACAGGCGGACTACCTCACCAAGGGAACTATCACAATGAAGACAGGGTTTCCCAGCAACCCGTATCCGTATTCTCCTCCGATAGCTCGAGTTTCAATAGCACAAGCGAACGTAGCAAATCAACGAAAGACAAGAGTAGCAGGGAGAATAGCTGGAGGACATCTCGACTGGAGACTCTTGATCTGCCAGCCAATACAATAGCTGAAGAGGTTCCAAATAATGCTGCAGGTTCATCAGCATATATTAGCACTGGCATCGATTCGCCAAAACCTCTTCTACTAAAAAACAATACACGTCCATTAGTATTGCCTAAGCAATATTCCTCAGATTTAATCAGTCTTTCGGGAGGTCTCAATTTACCGGAAGCTGGACAGTACATGAATTCAAGAAGTCAACAAAATGATTTACAATGCGCTCATACTACTAAGTCCGCTCCAAAACCACAACCTCTAAAGATTCCTCAAAACCCTTCGATCTTAAGACGAGCTTCCAAACGAGCTTCCAAACGAGCTTCCAAACTGGCAGAAGCTGCCCAAAAAAACTTCCAGGCGGGTATGGATGTAGTCTCTCCAGTTTCTTCAAAAACCAATAGCATCGTTTATTCACCAATAAACTATAGCCCTTCAGCGCCAGACTCTTCTGACTATAGTTCTCCTGTTCATACTCAGTCTCCTCCAGTACAATGTTCTCCATCACAGTTTTCTTCATCACAGCCATCGCCTCTCACGCCTTTTGCAGATTACTCTCATCCACACACGCAAGGCCAAATTCCACCACACCCTCCCACGATCCAAGAAGAGAGCGAGCAGGGCGATCAAGGAAAACCACAGAAGAAACGTGCGAAATTTGCGCTCAGGAGCCCGAAGACGAATCATGATAAGAAGCCTACTTTTGTGCGACAACCTTTGACTCCTTATCCTGACCGAACTCACTTTCCCCACTCTGATGAGGAAGAAAGTGACGGGAATGATGGGGAAACACCCATACAAGGAGACGAACAAGTTTCAGAAGACCACACCGAAATTACACTAACCCATTCCCACCCGATCGCGCCATCCATCACCCACGACGAATCCGAATCCTACGACCAAATAAGCTCCCCCACCAAGACCGGAAAACTAACCAGTATGTTCTCCTTCACAGGCCGGGGTTCCTCGCGCACAAAAGACATTTTTAACGGCAAAGCCGAAGAGCGTGATACAGGTATTATAGCCAATAGAGACCGCGCTTCGTTTGAAGGACCAGGTACTCCCTCTCCTTGGATGAATTTTGGGACGTTGAGTTCTCCGGTTAAGGACACATGGAGTGCGTTGAGGGATAAGTTGAGTCCGAGTGAGGTTAGGAGACAGAAATATGAGAGGAGGTTGGGGGAGAGGAAGAGGAATATTGAGGATAAGGGGGGGATTTGGAGGCCGGGGAGGGGGGTGGAACCGCAGGATCCTAATAGTGAGTTTCTTCTTTTTTTTATTTGAGGGGTTGAATGGTGCTAACTTTTTGATAGCTGGGAGGGTGCCGGTTTGGATTTAGATTTGTAGATGTGAATATAGGATTTTATGGGCGAGTGGTATACATGGAATTATAAATGCAAGAGTTTTTGCAGCCAACTGTTCCCTTGGCGTTACAAGAAAGGCTCCTTGACATTTCCAAGCCATCATCACTTGTCATTCTCCCAACAGGCATGGTGATGACAATCCTAGAAAGAGAGACTCAATGATGGTTTGTATTAAACGAAGACCTAACTTCACCCCTCCACAATTTCATCATTACCAATTCTCTTTCCTCCATTTAACTGCATGACTTTCACCTTTCGCTGGAGATTGATAAACGAAAGTGTATATGAGCTCGAGGGTCTGACAGAGCTTTCTCAGACGCGTTTCTAATCAAGTTCAATTACTACTTGGCCATTTCTTATGTCTATCCTCGCTTTCCGTTTTCTTTATTCCCTATCAAGTGCAATTCCCGAAACTTTGGTTAATATCATTTTTGGAAATTCATCTACCTCTTCCGTGAAGGCAACTTGAAAATGGTCCCTACATGAGCCAGGCCACAGGTGTGCAGAAAATGTGAATTGTCTTCCTTTTCTTGGTAAATCGAGAATCCTTAGGCGAGGATATTTCTGAGATGCATGTAGTGGAAGATTTTCGGCACTAAGATCGTATAATTGAAGGAATTTGGACCCAGCGGTAAATTATTCTTTAATGTACTCAAGTGTGTATTTAAAACAAAGCCCAATTGGGTAGAAATTTTGAGGAAGTGGGTCTGAGGAGCTGGCTTCATCACTCATTTAAGCGAATCGGTGCTTCATACTCAATTTTACAATCACTCATTCAAGTTTTTGATTAGATCAAGAAAAACAGAGGTAGAAAAACGTATTGAAGCGAGCTTTGCAACAGAAGATGGAAAGAAGATAGCATAGAGAACCATCAGAGGAGTGGAAGCAAGCCCATAAATCACACTCACAAATCCCAGTGCACGGCTTTGCACCAAAAAGACCGAAGGAAGTTTAATCGCTTTTCAGCTTCCTGCCCCCCTTTTGATCAATAGATTGTTCTAGCCACCCTGGTCTCTTCTTCCCCCCTCCTCCAAACCCCCGAGACAGTTTTCGGAATACGATGCGAATCTTTTGTTACTTTGAGTCGCGAGATGTATTAGCCCTGATTTTCAAGAGGCTATTGAGTTCTAAGTACTAGTCTGCGGTTTTTGAGTGCGATGTTTTCAAAATACCAGAGAGAAGAAAAGAGGGTGCCCGACCTCCTACATAGTACAATTTAGCCTTTGATGCACCAACAACGTCACAATTTTTCTTTTTCCACTTGACTTGCGGCAATTGTGTGGTTTACTCGCTATCTAACAGCTTACTGAGTAATCATTGGCTTACTCGTGACATTTATTTCGACCCCCAAAACTGCCGCCATATTGCTTGCAAGTAACTTCCTATTCATGAACTATTGCGATGAGTGTGCAGATTTTCGTGGCGATGAGGGTAAGGATATACATGATAATGTGTTCTAATGTTGAATAACCTCCGAAAACTCGATGAAAGCAGAGGTTTGTAGGGTTGTGTTGTGGTTTTTCAACAGGTGATGCATCTACAAGGAGTAAACATTGGTCGCGGCTAAGGCCTGGGAAATAGTGGGGAGAAGGTAAATCCAAGAGACGATAATATTGAGTTCAGAATAGAAGGGCCCTCAAATACTAACTCATTCCAACGCAGGAAAACATTGAAGTCTCAGTACCTAGAGGTTTTGGTAAATTCTTGACTACACGCGCTTCGAGACAGGGTTCCCTTAAACTCAAAATCTAGAGCTTTCGTCGTACTTCCCCGAGAGTTAGCTTTATGTTTTATTGTCCTGAATTCCACTTTTCTAATACTGTGGAGCGTGGAGAGAATAAATCCGTCGAAGCAAAGAACAAATTTTATTGGTAGTGTATTATAATGGTTGGCTAGTCCCCTCCATACTTTTATCTCAAGCTGTAGGGATCCTTGGACTACGATCTTGTCAAGGCATCGTATGAACTGTTCAGCAACACAAGACCGCAAAGAATTCGAAAGCGTAGAAAAAGTCATAAGCTCGGAACTCAGTCAGTTCACTTTCATCCGAACAAGTCGAATTGAATAGGAAATCCATCGTAAGCTCTGAATTCAAATGTCGCTCTAGGCTAACCTTGCCAGAAAAGAGGACTGACAATTGCACGCGCGTAGGTTAAGAAGCTGAAGTTATTCTAAGATATGAGATGCCAATGGAATTTATTCGCTACTGGGGGGGGGGGATATCATATCAAAATGAATCCACTCAAGTCCTGATAGTAGGATTTCCCTCTTCTAAGCAAGAGGTTTGTTGTCGAGTCCGATGTAATGACAAAAACTGGCTCACACACCTTATCGGGCTTCAATCTCTTTGAAGTTCGAGACCTTGACTACAAAACGTGCACTAAAACACGTAGTATGTGTACAGTACATGCTATCTCCAACCAGAAACCTCTACTTTGCATACACGTTTTGGAATTAACGTCTCGAGCTGGGAGGGAATGAAAGTGGCAAAAAAAAAAAAAAAGGAATAAGAGATAGAACTAAGAGCAAGTTCAGAATAACTTCTCTTCATATGGTGTTCATTTCCCCGCTCGAAGAAGAGGGGAGGAAGAATTCAAAGTATTGCTAGAACCGACTAGAATATATGAGAACCGTTAGATTTTAATGAGTTCCTTCAAGAAGAAGCGAAAGACTTGTGTTGACAAAATATTTGATACCGAGGCTGCTGAGAGCAACATAGGCTTCTTCCCTCTAGATACGCAAATAAAGTTTCTCATGTTGTATACTTCATAACTTTTAATCAAGTAAGAAGTGGGCATTGCTCTGCGAGCACCCCATTTCTCATTCCTTGAGTCTATCTAGTACAATTACGATTATTGTCCAAGCGTTTTAGGAGAATTAAGAAACCAAGTTTCTCGTTCTCCTAGATCTGCTCAAAACAATAATTTTAGTTGTCCTGGACCGTTTTGGACAATCGAAAAGAAAGAAGGTATAGACAGTGTATTGCTCAGTTCCCCCTCCCACGAATCCATACTCATAATTACAGAAGAGGCAGACTGGTTGAAGTGCAAAGATCCAGCTATATTAAATTATGTTCGTCTTCATAACAGCTTCACTCAGCTGAGTTGGCAGATCGGTTGAATTATACGACAGCTTCACAGTTTTTGCGACGTGCAGCAGTGTAGCAGAACTTGGCTCTCAACTCCCACCCAATAGCACATTTCTATAACTCCCAACAACATTCACTAAAATGCTTTATGCGAGACGTTCTAGGACAATTGATTTAGTTGTACAAGGATACTTGAGATCATAAAGGACTGTGAATGTCAATGAACCCAAGTCTTGGCATACAATTCAATTGTCCTAAACTTCTCGAGTACCAAAATTTGATGGATACCATTTGGAAATATATGCGAAAGTTCATGGCCACTTAGCAACCTAGATTTTCTGTACAATAACGACAACGACGAGGAAATGAATTCAGAATAGAAAGCGCTTCGAGATGATGGAACCGAAACAAAATCAATTTGATGGGGTTCCCCCTGTGAATGTCGAAAGCCATCAGATCCACTAGAATCTCATGAGATCTAGACCTCTAGCTACACCTGAGGTTCAATTGACAGAACCAACTTCTCCAATCCACACCCAAAAGGGGGTTCCCAATCTGCACTGCTATCACCAACAAAGTGAACGTTACAACCCCACATCTCACGATGAAACAACGACCATCCTTCAATCCTCCACGTTCGGGAAGCACGGCAATGACGAATACCAACAATTGTGCCTTGCACTCGGTAATCGAAAATTCCCCGCATGTTGGTTGGTGCGAACCTATTTTGAGACTCATGGTGCTCCTACCCCATAACGAAAACGTGCACAGCATGTCTTGGTTATCGATACAGAATCTTGATCTTGATCGCAAGGGTAGAATCTTTACCAACCAAGAGATAGAGTGTAGGACTTGAAATGAAACCAAAAGGAAGGTGATTGATCTACGTAACAGCCTTCTAGAAGCTGGTGAAGGAAGGGAATTCGGTGCTGCCGAGGGAGAGAAGGTGCACCAACTTCAATTCTGCGAGAAGGTTGCAAACTTCGTAGATTAAGGCTGCGGCTCCAACACTTGGAAATGCAGATCAATCAGTATTTGTCCCAAGGCACGATTGAAGGTCTGGCGATGGTTGCATGCAGAGGTGTGATGATAAAGATGAAGGATTGTAGGATCAGAAACAGGGGAAAGCTAAGGCCGGGAATTGTCCAATGGGAGCTATTCATCGCCACCTAACACGTGCTTGGATCTAGGTTAGCGATTTTAGGGATCCTAAACTCTTGAGCCTGAGGTCGCGAAATCCAACAACAGACGAACGCGAACAACCCCAATTGTTTTCCAGACAGCGTAACTCTAGTCTGGAGATACAATCTCATCTCACTCTCATCTCACTCTCATCTCACCCTCACCACTCGGTGTATTGTTATCCGCTTTAAGCTTGAAGAAGGGTCGTGGCCCATAGGGGCAGGCCCGGCTGGCCGCAATCGTGGTGACCCGAAGGATTCGAGGGGTACCCTTTTGATGGGCTCGAAATGGGGTTGAAGAATCAATACCAACGCCCCGAAAGAGGGCGATAGTAAGTCGGCGACAAGCACGTCGTATCCCCAAACCATTCTATTGCAAAGCTCTTGCAGAGGATATACTTGTATCTGTACGGTCAGAACCATTGACCGACCGCTCCTCGGATACTGGTATTGTCTCTTGCGTCAGATGGCAGATCAAAAGGCGGGAGGGGAAATTCTCTGATGACTTCGTCTGACGAAGGCGGAGGCACAGTACAGGTCGCGACCAAACCCAATTTCCAGTGCATACCCACGCCACGTACGAGAAGGCGGCCAAAGTTACAGTATTTTGGATTTTGCTCGCCTTTACGCGCCTTGTTATTCCAAGGCCGTACGAACGGGCAAGACGGGAGTCATGTCACTGCTCTATTTACAGTGGGAAGCGAGGAATGCGCTACTTTGGCTTATCAGCTCCGAAAAGAAGCGAGAGACAGCAAGGCTCTCTTTTAGCACTCGTCCAGTCTGCCCTCTCCCCAAACCCCGGCTGCCACTCATGAGCCTCCACGGGCTGGTCGCAAGTCACAGCCTGACAGGTACCACTGGAAGTACCCGCTGAAACGATGGCGATGAGGCTACGAGCTGCTGCAAAATCCGCAAAACCGCAGCCTGCGCATGCGGGTTACTCCGGCAAGTCCAGTGCAGCATCGCCATTGGCCGCCACTTCTTGGGACCTGAAGTCTGGGTACACCCACGGGTCGACCCCAACAACCCCTGGGTGTCAGCATCTTCTCCTTGTCTCCTCACAAGGACGAAATCCCTCGAATCCTTCCATCTTTGTTGTATTTCCCATTCACTATGTTTTTCGGGGAAACCTCCCCGGCTGGCTCAAAGACCGATGCCGGCACTCAATTCTCTTTCCTCTCATTCGTTCAGTTTGACTAAGCGAGCAGTCTGGAATGCCACATTCACATACTCAACACCTGGTTGGCCTAGGAGATGTTCTTGTAAGCATTCGAGACCTTGCCGTACTTTCCCAAGTGGGTGTATTGCTGAAAGGAAAAATCTCCCGGCCTGCAGTTTCATATCTGGTGGCGTCGAGTAACAACGATCAGCTCTTCCATCCCAGGGGTAGACTTTGGGATGAGTATATGATCGAGGTGGTTTCCTCATTTCTTACTTTTCTTCCCATCCATCAGTCAGATCCAAACACCTTATCCAGGTTCATTACTTTCATTCATACACATTCATTCATTTTTAAGACTTTCAGTCTCGTCTCTCATCAACAAGATGTCTTTCACTTCTGCATTTATCCTATTGCTTTCACTTGCTTCTCAATCTTTGGCCCTTCCTGTAGAGCAGCGCGCCGTAACAACATTCAACGACGGGCAATGGCATCCAGCCACTGTGGTCGCAGCAGCATCAAGTTCTGCACCTGTCAAAGTTTCAACCACTTCTACATCGATATCAGTTGCTAGCGCAAAGGCAACTGCTTCCACCAAAACATCAGCCACTTCATCAGCAAAAGCTACTGCTACCCCTACCTCAGGCGGAGGATCTCCAGCTACTGGGCCAGTCACATACAAGAAGTTCAAGGGAGACGGAAGCGTAGCCCAAGGGTGGCCATCAATTTCACAATGGATTTCATTTGAAGATATGTATGTCAAACCCGAACACCAGGTCATAACAACAAGATACTAATAAATTTTAGGTGGGCCCGCCAAAAGCCTATCATGGCAACGTCCTGTTCATCGCAAGGCCACACAGATAACTCCGAAACTGAGATTGCCCAAATCAAGTCAGCCATTTTGGCTGAAGCCGCGAGCAGCGGTGTTGACGCTCGATTTATCCTAGCCACCATCATGGAGGAGTCAACAGGTTGTGTTAGAGTCAAGTCAACAACCTCTCCAGACGGCTCAGTTTTCAATCCCGGGATGATGCAAGGTATGTATTCTCCGAGTGACTTTTCCCTCTTTCGGGTTGTTTTAGGAGGATTGAGACACTATTTCCAGGCATCTCACTTCCTCCTCACACAGCCCTGTTTCTTCCTAGTTTCCTCAAACATACTTCTAGAAAGGGCAATACTGATTCTGAGATCGTCCGTAGATCACAACGGCGCTGGAACTTGCTTCGATGTGCCAGCACCTTGCCCTGAATCTCAAATCAAATTGATGATCAAGGATGGAACCTCCGGTACCGCGGCCGGTGATGGATTGAAGCAGACACTTGCGAAATCTGGTGCAAAGGACGCCCAGGCTGTTTACATCGCTGCTAGAATCTACAACTCTGGCTCATACCCTGGCGGTCCACTTGAGGACACCTTGTCTGTTCAAGGTTGCTACTCTTCAGATATCGCAAACGTCATGGTCGGTTTCGCAGGAGCAGAAAGTCCTTGCAGAACAGGCGAAGCTGTTTAAGGAAGCTTAACACTTCTCTCTTTTTCTTTACCATTCAAAAGCATGACGATATACTCTGGGAGTTTGATTTATTCCTCGGGATAGGATATTACCAAGGAGAAGCATTGGGATTGGGGCGACGCACGATTATATTCTTTTTACGAGGGCTTGGACACATGATACCACGGGGCGGAAATCTGAGGATTTGCATATTTATGGGAAAATATGAAAGGGAGTTGTACAACATTTACAAAATGTGATTAATGGCTGCTGTCATTTACATATGTTGAGGATCTTCTTGTCCTGTTCTATATTTGTACTCCCGCGTTTCTAAGCGCCTTGTGCATTGCAAAATAAAACCCAAAAAATAATTCAATAAGCCCTTACGTTCATATATATCAAGTGATATTGTCTGACTTGTAATCAGATAAGCTATTTGAACATCGTGAGTCGCGAGTTACTTGCTCGACTAACACACTCGGCCAATGATATAGCTCCCTGAGCAATTTTGAGCGGGTTTTTTGGCCTCGGCAGGCATCACCGACTCGAGACAGCATACGTCTGACAAAACGACTGTCCACGTACTCGAGCAACTTCACTATACAACTCGTCTTCATCCCATCTTAAACTCTCTACAACACCATCGCGAAACTATAAACATCAACAAGCCTCGCGAAGCACCAATAAAGGCAGACCTCGAAGCTGTACCCGTATACTAGAATCAAGACCAAATACTAGAGCCTGGACGGAACTCGCAGAATGGATCACTCACACATGGATCACTCCAAGATGGACCACAGCGCAATGGGCCATGGAGCACATGTCGAGGCTGCAATGTGCAGCATGAGCGTAATGCCCCCTCCGTCCCCAAGGAATCAGCGACTTGTTTCCTCTTCCCTCACTCCAGTACTCTGGCTAATTCGTGTAACTCCGCAGATGCTCTTCACCTGGAACACCAACAATCTCTGCCTCGTTTTCCGATGGTGGCACATCCAAACCACCCCCGGTCTAATCTTCTCCCTCCTCGCCGTCGTCGCGCTCACGGCAGCATACGAAGCCCTCCGATCCATGAGCAGGAGATATGAAAGAGCGGTTACAAGGAAGGTCCAGG
Source organism: Hymenoscyphus fructigenus (assembly GCA_001414455.1). Lineage (NCBI taxonomy): Eukaryota > Fungi > Ascomycota > Leotiomycetes > Helotiales > Helotiaceae > Hymenoscyphus > Hymenoscyphus fructigenus. The sequence continues at coordinate 201,412 of LKUV01000087.1, read as the reverse complement.
ATACACCCAGTGAGTGCTCTTCTATTTGTTGCGCGAATATCACCGAATGCGAAAATACATACAAGCAAATGTTTCAAGGAGAGGGTGGGAGTGTTATTTCGCAAATGCCTATATCTGAATTTTATCTCATCTTGTTTACACTCCATGCTGTTCAATGCGAAATAAGAGAGTATAACACAAGCTGAGAATTCTTGCACCCCTCAGCCGTCCTCATCGATGGAGAAGCAATTACTGAGACAACCCCTTTCCTATGGTCAGGACGGAACCAGGCCGAAGTTTCACGAACCGCACATGTGGTCAAGGCACTATTTTACGCTGTCCAGAACTTTTATGCTTTCATGTTGATGTAAGTAATCCCAAATCTTCATATTCCCGAATTTAAGGAGGGAAGTGCTGATGGATTGATGTACAGGTTGTTATTCATGACATATAACGGCTGGGTGATGATTTCTATGGGAGTTGGCGCTTTCGTCGGATATTTGTTGTTTGGAAATGATACCCCGGCTACGAAGGATAGTGCTTGCCATTGAGATCTCTTGATGCGTGGCTGCCTCGATACCTTCCTACCTAGCTACCTTCTCGAATTGCATTTCTCCGGGACCGGAATTTCGGCATACGGTGTACAACAGGAGAAATCCTGCCTGTTCTTCCGGTAGGATCGATACCAAGATCTTGGGATATTTTTTATGGTCAGGATTATGGCCACGACCAGAATCTCGATACGGACTTATGGCGCATATCGCGACTCGATTATCATATAAATGGACTGTTTTCAAAATTCCCCTACTCGCCAGAAGTCAGTTTATATTGTGCAACAGTTGGACCAAATCACAGCAAGAAACTCCAACCTCCAATATCGGACTTAGCACATACTTTTCTTTACATGTGAAAGTCCTAGACTCCAAAAACATACTCATTGCCCCCCTTCCCCCCTCATCTGAACTTATGTATCACCAAAATATCCCAAATACGCAAGCTGCAAGCAGTGAGATCGTATAACGTGCCCTCGGCTCTCAAATTACGCTCGTGGTTTTCCTACAACGATCCAAATCCTTCATGCTCACTCACTGTAACCCCAACCGAGTCTAACCTCAAAATTCCAAACCTGGCCCCCAAATTCAATACTCGAGTATTCCTTGCCTAACCGGTTCGCAAAGGACAAGACGTTGTAAAAGCGGCAGTCGAGGTTGGTCTTGTTTTCCTAACTTTCAGGTTTCTAGCTTGATTTTAGAAAAGAGATTTATAAAAATAAAAAAACAGCTACAACGGTTTTCGAATCTTAGGCGAGTATTAAACCGATTTTAATTATACTTGTTGATAGTTGTAGCAACTGACTGACCTGTTGATTCTCGACCGTTTACAGCCCTCGGCTTTAGCCTAAAATTCCCACCCCCCTCTGTGCCCCTCCCACTCGCGCAAATCTGGAACACCAACCAACAAACCCCAGTGAAGGTGTATCATTTAATCTATTTCATGGTAACCTTCCTACTTTGGACTTTCCGTTGCAAGTCGCGATTTGGGAGAGTGAAACTTGACGAATGGATTTTCTTTCTTTTGGGGTGAACGGCGGGGTTGATGGGTAGATGGTACTAGGGGAGTTTGGAGGAAGCTATATTTGGGGTCTTATAGGGTGCGGCGGGGTTCAGAACAGAGGGAGAGAGGTGGAGGAGGGGAGATGGTGAGGAGGGATGAATGGATGGTATTTGAGAACTTTGAGAAGTAGAGAAGTAGGTTTCGGTATTTTATGTTTGGCTTGTGCATTTCTTTTGCATTATCTTGTGATTTTGGGATTTGACTAGGTGACAAGTTCTAAGTATGGAGTTTGTCCCGGATAAAGTGATCTGTCCCCTGTGGTTCTGTCGCGCTCCAATATTGAGTCTTATAGTTGAAGTAATAAAGTGATTTGATTAAAGAAGTGGTGGATTTTGACTTATTATTTCTGTTAATTAGCAAAATTTCCTTGAACCTTTAGAACAATTGAATTATTTGATTTGATATACGAATGATGACGGAGTGAATGAACACTTCCCATCTCAATTCTTTTCGGATACTTCTTTGTGGAAATAAAGTGAGCGAAATATTTTGGAATATTTAAGTATGTTGAGTGAACATCCGAAGAGAGATTTTATCTAAAAGTAGCTGAATGAGTTTGCTCGACACTTGCAACTTCCAGTATCCAATATCGCTCTGTTGTATCTATGGTCTATCTACTTGATACAGACTGTGGGAAGAATGAGCTTTTTTTAACAGAACTCGTTTGATTCATTGCAGAAGTGGCATGTGTAAATAAACATCGCCCAATGATCCGAATTATCTCCTGATACCCGCATACAAAAGCATCCCCTTCCTCCGACTGCCGAACCCAAACTTTTAAAACAAAAAGCCCATTAATAAAAACATCATGGAATGTAAGGACCATCCGTAGCACTATTTACAACCTCTTCCCACGCAAATGCCTCTCTCACAACACCTTCCAAGTCCTTTTCCTCCAATCCCCTAATACCCAAAACAGCATTATGGTTATGCTTGAACTGATTTCCAAACTCCGGTGAAAAGATAGCTCTGAATATAAGATTGAGAAAGGTCATTGGTTGGATGTTGTTACTCGCAAGCTGTTCCAGAGATTCTTCCTCCAGATCGGCGGTATTGACCTCAGTAACTTCCCATTCCTCGCCAGGTGTCAAGGCTTGTGCAAGTTTCAGCAATTGCTTTTGCGAAACATCGATGTCTTTGACCCAAACAGCTCGATCCGCCGTTTCACGAGGGTGTGTGAGTACTCTTCGCACTGTCTTTCCGACAGTAGATAATCGAGTTGCACTGATGAGTTGGTCCCCTCCATCATAGAGATTTACTTTTCGTTCCTTGAAATTGAAGAATAATCCGACTTGAAGGCCCGAATCGAGGAAAGGTCCGTTGTAGATCAATGTGTAGCTGATAGGTTTCGACTGTGATATTTCTTTCAACTTGTCCTCGATTTCTATCTTGCTGGCGTATACGGGTAGGGCGCGGACTTTGGGATTTTGTAGGTCGCAGCCGAATTCGGAGGGGATGATGCGTTTGATGCCTGCCTTGACTGCGGCGTCGATGAGGAGTTTTTGTGAAGCGATTGCAGTGGTGGCTATTGTGGAAACCACTGCTTCTAGGCCAGTGAGGGCTTCTGTGAGGGAATCGAGGGATTCGAAGTTGACTTTAACAACTTTGACTTCGGCTGGGAAGGAATGGGTGGATGTTTCTCGTGTGAGGACGCTGATTTCGAAAAGTTGGGAGTCGATGAGTTCTTTTAGGACTGCTGAGCCTAAAGTTCCGGAGGCCTATTGATGAACGTAAGTATATGGAAATTCCAATTGGAGTGTCAGACTTACTCCGACCACAGCAATTTTCTTGTAGGCTTCGTGTGTCATGTTTGTAGTTGTATGTTGAGCTAAAGAAGATGTTGAGATGATAGAGTATTAAAGGGTTCTTGGTGCTTGAGCAAAAAGGAGGGGAGTTTGTTTTCTGAAGTATTGCTATATACTTTTTGTACTCTCTTGCATCCACAATGAGGTGATCGCAACATCATCCGAGGGGTTGGCATCTTGTAGAACATATTGTTATTGGACGATATAAGGCTTCCCTGGCACCTTTCTGGTTCCACCACTTAACAATATATTAAGACATTACGGGGTTCCCATTGGGGTGGTGGGGTGAATATTTGAAACTTTTCATCTTGCCACAAGCAGGTGCTTCGAAAATCAGACCACCGGGACAACCTCCCGTCATCCATTCGAAAATTGTCTGGAACGAAAACAATTGTGGTCTGATATTTGTAGAGTACTAAAACCGCGGAAGGAAACAAACAACAACAAAGAATAATTAGGAGAACAGACGTCGCTTAATGAGAAGAAATTGTTATCGAGAAGGAGCGCGGGGTCGAGGAAGTTGTGGATCGGATGCGGCCGCGCCATTTCAGGAGGGGGAGGAGGGGGGGGAGAGGGGGGGTTTGTCAGCTCAACCCAGCACTTTCGATGTCGGTACTCGACAACTCCATCAGTCCGACCCTCAGGTACGTTAACAAGCAAATTTCGAACCTTCAAGACCCGAAAATATGTTAAGTTGCAAAGCTGCCGGTGGGACAAAGTATGCTTCGTAACCTCTCCCGACGACACTCAAGGGTTGGGCGGATTTTCTGTTTCTTCTACCTGAACCCTTCAAAGTTAAATCATTTATGAGGAGGAGTTCAGGACAAAATTTTAATTGTGCGATATATGAGGTGGATTGTGATGAGTTTGTCTTATTCAATTGGCTTGCACCAAATATCCCATCTCTTCTAGCTCATCGCTCCTGCCTTCAGGGTTTGGTTATTCCACACGCCAGGGTAATTTTGAGTTGAAAAACCACCTGCGGGGTTGGTTGTTCCAGCTTCTTGGGGAGAATCAAGATGGAAAGAACTGAGTGTTCAGATCTTGATGAGAACGAGTCTCGCGGTGGGCAGAAAAAGCGGCAGTAAGTACCAGGTTCGTTCCTGCCTTCCTTGTTCCAACTTTCTTAGACAACAACGAGCCAGATAGGCAGTTACGAACCTGTTGTCCACCGGAGAGGAGGTTTGCGCACAGGAAAGTCGGTAGCTCTTTCCAAAACTCTCCACTTTCAAGAATGTAGCATTATTGTTCTTTCCGAGACTTGTACTCTCTCTACTTACATCTTTCATTTGGTATCCCGAAACCCCCCTGGACACAATACCTTTCGTTTCTTTCTGCAAGTGTTTATTTTACAACATATTCTGAGCTTGCAGTGGTCCTTTGTATGACTTTTTATTCCACTTCGCCAGTCTAAAGCTCGTTCCCAGCGACAGCATTAGAGTGCAAGAAACATATTGTCCGCAAACACATACTTCGAACCAAAATGGACGTCCCGATGAACGATGCGGACATGGCAATGGACATAGACTTTTCGGTGGTGGGCTTCTCAGCAGAATTGGCACCAATGAACCCATTAACCGAACCGAAGCCGCTCTACGGAAGTGCCCTGATATCCATCAAGAACGAGGATAGAGAGGTTCTCCAGAATATAGAGACGCCAGCAGACGATCCTTCTGCTTTACGCATTTGGCAAGATTTTCAGGGGATATTCAAAGAGGACGACGATGTACCCTGGATGAGCATTGCTCCAGTCAACGGAGATATTCACAACTGCTTGGCTAGCATCGAAGGTCCTATAAACTCTCCATACGACGGTGGGGTCTTTTGGATTCATATCGCATTTCCTGAAAAATATCCGTACCAGCCTCCCAAAGCAAAATTCATCACGCCAATATATCATCCCAACGTCAACTTTCCCAATGGGGTGATTGGAATCGACGTACTATACCCTAAACCAAATGAAGTCACAATTGATACTGTATATAGTTTCATCTTGCCAGAAATGGAATGGAGAGAAACAGGTGATTGGGAGACGTTTTTTGAGAAGAGAGACAGCGACGACGGGGCTGGTGGGTGGTCCTCTGTCATGACCATCAGAGACTTACTCAGGTATATCTTGGAGGTTGTTAATTGTCCAATGGCGTACCACGAGGTTGACCAACCTGTCATGATTGGAATTGCGAATATATGCAAACATAACGGTTTCGAGACGTTTCACAAGAATGCAATCTTTTACACGAAAAAATACGCCAATGGGGTCAGGCCAAACACTTCTACGAGTTTCAACGAGTTAATAGCTCAGGGTCTAGGAAATATATTCCCATTCGCGAATACTTTCGAATACCCAAAGATTGAATTCGATAGATGTGGAATCTACACTCCCAATGATGTCCCCGCAGCTTTTTGCAAGAACGTAGATACGGAATACGGTTGGGACAAGTGAGGAGAGTGGCCTGGTTTCAACCTTTCTTCTGTAACAGCCATGCCATTTCCTCTGAGCAAAGCTATCAATCCATCCTGGGCTTCCAATGGAATCGCACGATCTTCTTCGCAAACGAGATACGACACCGGAATGTCTTTGTGTGGAGAGGTTTTGGCCTTATCTTAGAAGGTTGCAAATGTGTGAGGCTTCAAAAGAGAAACCTAGTATTAGCATCAGTTGGCTCGAGATCATGGTACCTGTATGTAATATTAGGAATCGGTCCCCGTCAAATAGATTTGAACAATTCTTACAGCAAGTCTTTGACATCGCGAGCCAAGACAGTTTTCTCCTGAGAGTTTATTAGCACAACTACTGTTATGCTGGATGTGTGCTTAGACCTACTCCTTTGTCTAGAATCCAGAAGGATGGTCGATTGTCCCAGCCCCCCATTGTGTTTTCGAGACTCAAGCCAGTAGGGGGAAAACCTGAGGATACAAGGGAAATGCTTATAACAGCTCCTTTCTTTCCGGCTGCTTCGCGCTCAGTCTTACTAAATCCCACGCTCCAAGAGGTAGAAATGGGCAAAAAGGTTATAACCGGGTATCCATTCCATGAACAAACCACTTACAACACCAGTAGCAACCCCACCTCAACTACGAGCATGGACAGCAGCATCATTGCCTAGTTCAAACTCCTTCTTAATCGCAGAACGAATAGTGGAGATATCCTCGTCGAGACTGGTGACTCTTGGGTCTTGACGCACAGCTGGCATGGAGAGAGCTACGCATTTGTAGCCCAAGGGTTCGAGGAGGGTGATGGCTCGGCTGAAAAACTCTGGGCTGTGTCAGGCTCCGTGAACGAAGATCAATGTCGGTTTGTTTGTCATTATGGATGGATTTAGTAGAGATTTGGTTTGTTCCTTTGGAATTTGGGAAAGTGGATAAGAGAATTGAGAAGAAATGGAGAACTTTGGAATTTGACGTTCTGGAAAAGAGTGAGGGGAAGGGGGGTTAATGTCAAGCGCTTCGTATTAGGAACTCGTCGTAAAATTGTACGTACAAGCTCTGTTAGATGAGCAGCAAGAATAGTGTAATGTTGCGTTGGTCAGGTTTGAACACGATGACTGAACAGCCGACCAACGTGGTTGAATTGGGAAGAACGGTCTTTTCCTCATACGCATGATTGGTGTTGGTTGTTGGTTATTGTGGCACAATCGGCTTTCAATGCGAAGGGGGAGACCGTCGGAACTTTTACAGTATTATTTGCAGGTTATCTACCAATAAACAAAGCACGCTCAAGTACGGTATGCAATAAAATATATAACTCTTTCAGTAGAAGTTGACCGGACAGAATCGTAGAAAATCAGAAGTTATAGAGGTTTTTATTGTGATGCTGCTATTTCCAGGTTACATATGAATAGAGTCTTTGAAAGTCAAACTCGCACTTGGTAGGTTACCTGCTAATTTATCTGTTACCTGTGAACGGTAAACAAGATAACTTATGACTATTCCTAGGTTACTCTTGAATATCTCTTTTACTATTCATGGGCTACCCAGAATTTGATGTCCAACAAAATATCTAACTTTTCAAATAGAATAGATGAGTGATCGGAGTAATATGTTTCTCTCAAAAGCATTACAAAAATTTTCCCGACTATCTTTTCTGACTCTCTTTTCTGACACCTAATGAACAAAATAAGTGGCTGGAATCAGCGACCCCATCAACCTTTGAAGTAAGTATACCCTAGCACCACGAGGTCAAAAAAATACTAATAAAATATAAATCGAGTCAGACGGGCAGAGAGGTTCAATTGCCTTTACGTTGTGCTATATGGTATCAAGTCAAAAGTCAGATTTCTATTTCCCGCTACTTGAAGTATCCAGTGGGTGCTTGACAATATATCATTCACCCATCACAATATATTGGAATATAGCTAGAAAGCTCGTATGACGGAGAGTCACTCATTCAATTTTGCAATTTTTCACTCATCGGTGCTTAAAAACTTTCTTAGATGAGTTCAGAATATGCTAGTAGTTTCTACGGTATAAACCTCTGCACTTTAGAGGTTTATTATACAGCAGCTATCTTTGATCCATCTCAAAATTCGCCGACAGCTTCACTTGAATACTGGATAAGTGAGTTAAAAGGGGGATTGGTGATGGGTCAAGAAAGAGAGAAATTAGTTGTCCCGCCAATTTGACCAAAGATTTAGTAGAAGAAGTGGCTAATGAATCTAAACTGCTCATCACGAGAGCTATCCGTATCTCTTCTACATTTCAAACGTGCCATGAAAAACGCGCATACCAAGTATAAATTTCTGAGCGAGAAACAGTACTCTGGACATGTGCACGTAGTACCTCGCATAATCCCTCATTCTAAGCAACTAGCCTCAAACAGTCCAAACTTTTAACCAACTTTCGAGTGCACCATTTCCATTGAGTGTTTTGAGTATGGAAGGAATACAACATGCTAACATATCTTTCAGCCTCCCAATCCTCGTACCCAGAATCAGTTTCACGCTCGAGCACCGAGCCGAAAAGCTTTCATCATTTTGTTGTAACTATAAAGACAAGGTGGAGTCCAAATCTTAGGACATAAAAATAGCCTCTCACCTAAACAGGAGAAACCATGTAAAAACCCCATTTTGTCCATAGCTTCACTTGAGCCATGGTGAGCGGAGAAAGGGGATTTCAGCCATGAGACAACTATAAGATGCCGTTCATACTGAGCCCAAGTCCCACCCAAATAATAAACCCATCTCAAAACCCGAAAACACTCTTCCCCGTAGGGCAGAGGATCCCTGAATTTGCGGAGGTCGGCGCGTCCCGTAGCTTCACTGCTTTCTTAGCGTCAACAAAGGGGTTCGTTACGCCATGTAGTAGTAGAACAAACAAGACAACTCCACACCCAAAAGACAGCCTTGTCATGCCACGGGTAGGGTAACAAACAGCTTACGCCAGTTGACCAAGAAATAGTAATAAACAATAGGTATCAAATTCCCGCTAATAATATCATCAATCTACTTTTAAACCTCGTAACTCATATATACTCAAAAAGACATTAAGAAAATACATGAGGAAAAATAAGGAATAGTACAGTTAGTCCCTTTCAAATCCACCGCTGTCAAATGACACCAACGCCCACACCCCAACCAGAAACCAAAAAAATAAAAAAATTCTCTGGGTATCTCAAATATCAAAATAATCACATCACAACACACTTAGCATGCTTCCCCCCCCTCTCCTCCCCAGCAGGATACGAAACATCCGTCCACCCCGCACTACTATTCGTATCCCCATACTTCTCCTTCCGCCAGTTCTTCTTCTCCTTCTTCTCTCGATACATACTCTGTCTCCACCCCTTCTTCTTCGCATCCTTGATATTTTTCGCGGCACTGCGTTCCGCTCTACTAGGTTGTCTCGACACACCACCACCACCACCACCACCAAGAGGTTTTTGCGTGAAGAAGGGCGAGGGTTCGCCATTTGAAGTGATGCTGTGGATAGTTTCAAGACGCTCGCCCATGATCGGTCGTAGGTGTGAGGGTGGAGGGAGACGATTTGGATTTCCAAGACTGACACGTCGCTGTGCTGAGTTTGTATGTTGTGGGGGTCCAGAATTGGGGTAAGTGGAAGGAGGACTATGCATACTATTCCTCGAAGTAGGAGAACCATAAGCACCCACCGCCGCCCTCGGAGGCGTATTTCTAGGCGGAGGTTCCGTAATAATCCGTGGAGGAGTTTGCATTCTTTGTTGCGGCTGTTGTTGACGTTGCGAGGACTCCCATGAGGGTGTTGGTCTATGACCGCTACTGGAACGACGAGGTTGGTTGTTGTGGCTTCCAGATATACGTCGTGACGGATCAGAAAGTCCCATAGGTCGGCCGCCTTGACGACTGTTCAGACGAGCCAAAAGGTCTGCACTTGGCATTACGGTAGACCCTTGTTCTACTGCTGTGGCCGGACGAACTGATGGTACAGGCGTGGTATCACTTCGTTTTGATATGGGAGGAGGCCTCACATCGTCGTCTTCATCAGACCTCATTGACGGTGCAGTGTTAACCCTTCTTGATAGTGGCGAAACAGAAGCAATGCTTTCTGACGGTCCGGTTGGGGTTGATGGCGGTGATTGCTGGAATTGGTGCGCATTTTGAGCAACTGAGGGTTGAGGCGATAATCCAGTCAGTTGGTGTTCTTCAGTCGGTAGTGGTGGCACAGCTTTGTCTTCAGGTCTTTGGGGTCTAGATGTAATATCAATTTGTGGAATAGGCTTATTCTCATCAACAACATCCTGACTCTGTAGTCTACTATCCATCTGATTGTTCATGGGCAACGGCGGCTGAGGAACAGGGGAAATAGGACCCTGGAGGCTAGCTATCATAACTGGTGCTGGGGAGGTGTTCCCGTTGCTAGATGGAGGAGCTCCAACTGGTCTTCTTGGGATCTGGTTGTCCGGTACTGTTCGAGGACTTAGATGAGGACTTCCGGGAGGGCTCCCAGGAGGAGATACATCGTAAAGGTCGTCGAATTCCGGGGAAACAGGACTTGAAGCTGGTCTTGGCCTATCCTCGTCTATTGACACACGATCGACGTTCATTGTCGTCGAATCGCTGACACTTCTTTGAAACGGGTATGACTCGCGCCTCGACCTGCCGGTACTCGTAGAAGCAACTGTCCGAGACCGAGACAACCCTCCGGATTCCAATCCAAGTCCAGGGAAATCTATGCTCGGAGCTCGATTAATATTTGAACGCTGTAAATTTGATTGAGCTGCTTCTGCAAGTAGAGATCTCTGTATGTGTTCGGGTAAAGGTGGCAGGGGATCCTTGGTATACGGTGGAGGTGGTGGAACCCAATTATCTGCATCGCTCTCGTGGGGATGCTCTTCTCGGCCATCTGCACGACGATATTCAATATGGTCTTGAGCAACAGCACGAGGATGTAGCCTTCGGTTGACTGCAGCTGCTGTAGCTGCACGACGGAGAGTAGTACCAGAACGAGGACTGGTATGAGAGTATGGAGCATCGAAAGCTTCCTGTACTTCGTCAAGAGAGACGTCTTCCTGTTCGGAGGTCGTCGTCGGGTTGCTTGGTATTCTCGGAGGCGCTGGTGGGGCTGCATATGGGTCGCCTAAATCGTCTTCTGTTGGTGGTAAGGGGGGCAATTCATCATTGGGCATACGAGGAATAGAACTATTGGAGCGGGAGACATGGCTGCGGTTTCCTCGCCGTTGTGCAACGGTCCTTCTCCGAACTATTGCGACTTCTGTATCCAGGTCTCTGTGCTCTTCCTCTAGAACCTCTGGCTCGTTAGCCCCTACTTCGATGGTGATTGCCGTCTTCTTTCCGTCGTTAATGGTATAGTCAAAATCCAGTATAGCAATACGACCGCCATCAACCGGACTCATTCCATCCTCTTCCCAGCTCTCGGCAATTGGAGACTTTCCTCCAACACCTGGCGCAACTGCAATGAGCCTTTCCCCGTGGGATGAAGCTGGATTATCACTGACCCAACTCATTGTACTGACTTGATCTAGAGTGGAAATCTTCCGGCCTTCGACAAAATTGTTCCGAAATCGGTCACATAAAAGCTGCCATTGAGGAGTTCTACTTAGAGTATCTCGGTGCCTGTGAACAGAGCGAAGTGAAGGGGCGCTATTTCGTCGACCGAGCAGAGTTGATGGAGTGCTAACGCCACTATCCGTATTGCTGTTAACAGCATTGGAGATGAGTGGTAGGGCATCCAGGTCTTCGGGAACTCCGTAAACCCAGATAGCACCCTGGAACCCGGATGCAACTAAATCTCCTCGCTGGCTGGCAGTTGGGAGCGTACTTGGAAGGAGCTTCGCAATGGAGTTTGCATCAGCCACTGGTCCAGTAAAGTAGGTTGTCCCATTCCGAAGATCGTCAATACGAACAGCACGAAAGGTTTCGAATACCCGGTCATAAGTAAATGCCCAGCTTGCCTCATCATCCGAAGAACTCGGCAGGAGAACAGCATGACTGCAGTCTCTGCTTCCGTTTGGAAACAGTATTGAGGTCGTCCAGAGGGCGCTGACGCTGACATTTTCTTCAGGCATTGTCCCACCAGTGTTGTAGTAAGGTGCCGTTAAAATAACAGTACTTGGGTTACGCGACTGGAGAGTAGTTCCGAGTAATTGGGTCCCGTCCGTAGAAAAGACCAGCTTATCCACCCCGTAGCATTTAACTGCCCTCCGCTCTGTATTTGAATTCCCCGGATCCAGCGATGACACTTCCACCCCAGCATCATAAGCAGCAGCTAAAACAGACCCTTTTGGAGACAAAGCAATGGTCCGTGGGGTATGATCCAGAGCAACAGCATGTGTATGTTTTGGGTGCTTGCCCGTCAAATCGTATAGATCCACCTGGAGGTCGGTCGACAAGACAGCAAGTAGAGAGCCATCGTCTGTGATGGTTGTAGATGCAGGTCTTCGCAATATCTTGAGCTCCCTCTTTACAATGACTTCCGGGCCTCTGACATCTATAACATGGATACGAGAGGAGCTGTATGCCAAAACAAAATGCCCTTTTGGGGAAATACTGAAGTGGAAAGCTTCCCCTCCTGGCGCAGACGACGAACTGATGGATGTCGAGACCAAGCTTATTATCGTTTCGTGGGGTCGTAAATATGCCTCGAATAAATTCCGCTTAATCTCTTGAGCAAATAGTCTCCGTAGCCGTGGCAGGCTGCGTTCGTCGTCGGGAACTGGGATGGCCTGGTGGGCTGCGGAGTAGGAGGAACATCGCGATAGATGATGGGAATAGAGATGCGCCTGTTGAGATACCGTCCTCCACTTTCGATTCAAGATGATCAAGGATGCGAATGCATTTGGGCTAGTGAGGAGCAAGATTCTAGAGAAAATTGGGTTAGTGAGATCCTTGCGCTCAGGATGTTGGCGTTGTCGAACTTACTGCTCAATGATCTCATCGGGTAGTTGACTGAATGCCCTATTTGTCGTCGGCGTCGCTGTCGCCTTGAAGGTGTCCATGGAAGTCTTTAGCTTCCCAGGAGCCATTGGAAATTCTTTGGACGACATTTCGTGAGTCTAAGTCAACACGAAGCCGCCGCAGCAGAGCGTCAACTCTCTAGATGGATTTGCGCCAAGCGATCCGTCTGACGAGCCGGGGAAACGTCAGCGCCTCCGCATTCAAACTCAAAGCCTGCCCTGGGCGTGGGCGTGGGCGTAGGCGTGGGCGTGGGAATGGAGTGAGAGGAGAAGTCTATTTGAATTGAGGATATAATTAATCACAGAGAAAAGTTGGCCAATAATTCCAGCGCCAGGAGATTATCTGAGATTATCACGGTTGGGGCTGAAGGCCCTGAAGTCACACGGAATGCAATGCGACATATGGTGCACCTATCGGGTTCTCTGATGCACCTCTAAATCCAATGTTTGGTTGGTGGACCAGAAATAGATTGGGACTATTATTGCTGTGTTGCGTTCCCCTTCCAGCGCTCTGCGTTTCCGGGCTCAAACTGGGCCCCTACCCTTCCATCGGCCTTCGAGAACCTTGAGGGGGCTCTGTTCCTCAGGCAGCACATACCCTGTTACAGAACAGGCTGCGGAGCCACGGCCACGTTAGAGATCAAGCTGTCGAGGAAACGACGGCTTCACACCATTCACACCACCACGAAACAACACCTTTTATTACGTGCCCTCCACCACATAACCGCTCTTCGTAGCTTCCGCCACCAGCACACCCTATCCACGAAATACACCATGGCTCAAGATCCTCGTGCGCTTCTGCAAAAGGTCGAAATACCCCTCCTCTCCCCGCCCTCCGATAAGACCCAGCTAAGCTAACATTATACCAGGCAGAGAAAGCGGTCGCCGGCGCAAGCGGTGGGTTCAGTTTATTCGGTGGAAAGCAGGAGAAATGGGAGAATGCTGCAGAGTTCTATAACCAAGCTGCGAATGCATTCCGAATGCAGAAGCAAAGTAAACCACCCCGCTCCAGCTCTACACGCGCCCGAGGTCTAACATGTTGCCTCAAAATAGACAAAGAAGCTGGTCAAGCATTCGAGAAAGCGGCCGATATCCAAACCAACAAACTCAACGAGCCAGATGATGCTGCGAATACCATGACGGAGGCTTTCAAGGTTTACAAGAAGACAGACCCTCTAGACGCAGCTCGATGTCTCGATGTCGCCATTCATCACTACACAATCAAGGGGAATTTTAGAAGAGCAGCCACACACAAGCAAAACCTGGCGGAATTATATGAAGTAGAATTGGGTGATAACAAGAAGGCCATTGAGAGTTACGAGTTAGCGGCAGGATGGTTTGAGGCCGATAACGCCGAGGCGTATGTGACAATCCGCTCCAGTCATTGCATACCAGTCTAACAGAAGAATTTAGGTTGTCGAATAAGCTATACCTCAAGGTCGCCGATATTGCTGCCCTCGAAAACGATTTCCACAAAGCTATCGAATATTTCGAAAAGGTCGCTGCGTCATCAGTCTCCAACAACCTTATGAAGTGGTCGGTTAAGGACTATTTCCTCAAGGCAGGATTGTGTCATCTCGCAAATGGCGATCAAGTTACAACAAACAGAGCTCTCGAGAAATATCGGGATATGGACCCTACATTTCCGAGCACCAGAGAGCATCAATTGCTAGTCGACCTTTACGAAGCTGTGGAGGCTGGTGACCAGGAGGCGTTTGCGGATAAGCTGTTCCAATATGACCAGATGAGCAAGTTGGACAAGTGGAAGACAACTATCTTATTGAAGATTAAGAACACCATCGAAGAAAAGGAAGACGATTTCTCTTAGATGTACGAGTTTGTCTTTTGCTTGGTGGCAGTATTGTGGTAGCGGCGTTTTGGGTCCATTGGCTTTAGGACAGCATCGGAGATTTTATACATTAAATGGTACAGCTGAATACGCTAGTTGAGACGATGAATTTTGACTAGGATTACTCTTGCTGCTCTGTTCTCCAAACGTAGTATTTTCCCCTTGTGTTCCAAGTAATTACTTCAAGTTCGTACCTGCCTAGTAACTCTCGTTGTTCCAATGTTCCAGGGTAAGCAAAATAATTATCTTAAAACCCTAGAACAATTTAGACCTAGGTGGATTGTGTCTAGAAATTGTACCGGAATTCAAACCCAAAACTTCACTGCAATAGATAATCTGTGTTTCTTGAAGGCAGGGGTAGACATCTGCTTCGATATCTAGATCACGTGGGTGAGTGGGGGATTCTCGTCCGCAACTTCTCTCTTAAGCTTCCACTCCGTTCAATTCTTTTTGTATCCAACTTCCATCTTTTGCAAGCTCAAAATCCCGAGCCAATCAAATCATCAAGATGCCTCGTTCACACTCTCATTCAGGTGGCCATGAGCACTCTCATGAACATTCTCATGAACACTCCCACGATAACCCCGCGGCAGACCATGGACATACACATGAGATCCTTAATGGCCCGGGTAGCTATATGGGAAGAGAGATGCCGATTATCGAGGGAAGAAACTGGTCTGAAAGAGCTTTCACGGTCGGAATTGGAGGGTATGTCCCTTTATGTTTCTCTATGTGCTCAAATTGCCCCTCTTCTCGACGCGGGGTCATCACGTAGCTTCATATTTCCTTCTTTTCTCAAGATTTCATATACCAATATTAATTTCATCATCATATACTAACTCTCACAGACCCGTTGGATCCGGAAAGACCGCTCTCATGCTCGCCCTCTGTCTCGCCCTCCGAGAAAAGTACTCCATAGCCGCAGTAACAAACGACATCTTCACCCGCGAAGACGCCGAATTCCTCACCAAAAACCTCGCTC
This sequence comes from Hymenoscyphus fructigenus, assembly GCA_001414455.1. Classification (NCBI taxonomy): domain Eukaryota; kingdom Fungi; phylum Ascomycota; class Leotiomycetes; order Helotiales; family Helotiaceae; genus Hymenoscyphus; species Hymenoscyphus fructigenus. The sequence continues at coordinate 185,795 of LKUV01000087.1, read as the reverse complement.
TCCCCGCCCCCCGAATCCGCGCCATCGAAACCGGAGGTTGCCCTCATGCCGCCGTACGTGAAGACATCTCCCAAAATCTCGCCGCTCTCGAGGACCTCCATCAGGAATTTACCTCTGATATCCTCCTCATTGAATCCGGAGGCGATAACCTTGCTGCTAATTACTCGAGGGAGTTGGCGGATTACATTATTTATGTTATTGATGTTAGTGGGGGCGACAAGATTCCTAGAAAGGGAGGACCGGGAATCACCCAGAGTGATCTTTTGGTGGTTAATAAGACGGATTTGGCGGAGGCTGTGGGGGCTGATTTGGAGGTTATGGATCGGGATGCGAGGAAGATGAGGGAGGGGGGACCGACGGTTTTTGCGCAGGTTAAGAAGGGAGTTGGGGTTGAGCATATTGTTGGGTTGATTGAGAGTGCGTGGAGGGGAAGTGGTGCGGGGGGTGTTAGTAAGGAGAGGGGAGGACCGAAGGCTACTGAGGGCTTGGAGAGTTTGAAGTAGGAGATGGGTTTATTGGGATTCAAGCTCAAGTAGAGAAATGGCTTCGACTGAAATCAGATGCCCAGAGGTATGTAGAGTATTGACCCAGAACATATTTCAAAGGAAGCGAAATCTGCTCCAAGAAATTCTCTCTTTAGACTCAAGATTGCAAACCGTACCAAAATACTCTTCCATCGCCAAGTGGCCAAATCGCGAGATGAGCGTCTCGTCAATTGCTTTACCTTATCATCCCTTTTCTGGTTGCCCTAGTGACTCTCGAAGAATCGAATTTGTTGTTCGAGGGTCTAAAAGAATCAGACAAGATTTGTTACACTGTTGAATCTGAGACTGGGTATGAGAAGATGCTGTATTTCAATCAATTTAAGGTTCTTTCGTGAACTTCCATCTCGCCCCTCCTCATCCAATGTTGATTTTACGGCAGCAAAGCCAGCAAGTTAAACATTTCATTTCGAGCATTTAGCTTGTTTTCTTTCGTCGTCTCCCCTTCATCATACAAAGCTCAAATTTAGTCAACAGGACTCGAAATTAAGCGAGAACCCCCTCCCCTCCAAGTACACCTGAACTTTCCAACCCAAGTATTATCCTTATCGATACCAGGACACTCGTGTCAAATCATCAAAGACACAATTTGAAATGGCGCAAAATGCTCTGCAGCTTGGGGGCCAACTGATCAGCGTTAGCGCATCTGCATCTCGCGATCTGCATCTCGCGTTTTCTGGTCCCTCTGAGCCAATACAATTTACATGGATTCGAATTTCGCACCCACCCCCTTTATATTTTGCCCCCCCCCTATGTACCGATACGCGCTAGGTTCATGATGTCAACTGCGTGCTGCACTCTGAACCAGGAGTTTTGTGATCGGTATATGGTTTTTCGTATTGAGTGGTTGGGATATTTGAACTGGGATGGTTAGGTACGTGACAGGGGGAACGCATATATTGGCTTGAGGGGCTGTGTGCGGCTATTAGATTTTGTTTTTTACGAGGTGCGAGGGTTTAGTGGTTGGGAATTCTGGCTTGACGTACATTTTGAGGTTTGAGCTCGACGGTTTCCCTGGCTTGGAAATGTTAGGAAAAGGGGGGATAATATAAGTTTTGGGGCTTTTTTGTACGCGGTGTCAAGGATTATGGATTATGATAGTCAGTTTCAGTCTACGAGATCCATACGAACTCTAGGAAGATGAGTGCCTCCTTTTATCCAAGAGAGACGATCGACGCTTCCTCTTGCATTATACGATTGGCGGATTTTTGTTTCACTTGAGATACGAACCAAAGTATGGGATTTTCGGAAATACAGTTATCGGAGTTGGAGCTACTTAAGTTAGCTGCTACAGCATTGGGTTTGTTGAGTGGACATAGTTGATTAACTGTTTATAAACGACTCATGGAACTAGCTTGACTACCCATGCTGACAGGTCTTCGTACGCCCGATTTCTTTCTTGTTAAAAAAAAAAGGCGAGAATGAGTAGGATCTCGTCGGGTTGCATCTAGATGGCTTGTGGGATTTTGAAGAGGCCGTATCTCTCTTCGCGGGATAATATTGCTCTAAAATGACTTGGAGAATGAAAGTTTACAAAAGCTATCAGAGCATAAAAATACTAACCAACCAGTTCATTTGTTCTGAGCTTTCTTAGCTTTAGGCAAATTACTTAAAGATTTTGGAAGAAAGGCTTTTTGCGAATACTTCACAGGAGTTCGCTAAGCACATGCTAGCATTCCAGGATTTACTTGTCAACTTCTGTCATTTTATGGGAATGTTCTTAGTCTTTTGCTATGCTATCTACTCGCCATTGCTGGGTTGGGGGTTAGTATAACGAATGTTCAGGTCTCGAGATAGAGACCAGTTTATTTGGTGCATCAAAACCAACTTTGTTACGAAGTTCGCCTACTACGCCTGGGAGGAAGCTCTTGTGGATGCTATCTATGTGTTTAGCTTTGTTCATTTAGTAGTAGTATCTGTCAATTTATGATCACCCAGACCCCGTTGAAGTTCTCGAAGGAAAAATTGGCGCTGTCGAGACAGAAGCAACGAGTTTTTTGAGGCACAACATCAGTAAATCAAATGCAAGGAGAACATTGACTTGAATCTCTAGATTTAATCAGTGTAATGACTGAATAGAATAGAATAGAATAATAAAGTGTTACTCTATTCTATTCAACCGATTTAACGTTACTCTTACTCTACTCTATTCTACTCTGAATAACTCTGAGTAACTCTGAGTAACTTCGGGCCGACTATTGGAGGTCGGACCGAGTACTAGGAGAGTTTAGGAGTACTTATATAAGTCACTTGACAATACCTCTTAATAAACAATTCTAAAGAAATATAAGTGTTTTAAAGAAGAAAGAAAAAATAGTAACTATTTTTAATATTAACTTCTTTGCTATGTAAATATAGCTTTTCTTAGTATAAATTCTATATAAATATCACATGTCTATTACTCAGAGTAATTATTCAGAGGAATATAGTAATTACTCTACTCTATTCAAAGGACCTGTTACTCATACTCTACTCTACTCTACTCTGAGTTACTCAGAGTAACGTTGAGTAATTGAATAATTTGTCATTACACTGGATTTAATCACACTTCATATTTTTTGGTCTTCAATAGATATATGAAACCACACCTAACGAAAAGATTAATAACGTCAAGTAAATTAGCATAATTGCCCATGTTCTTCTTCAGACTCTTCTCAATTTACCAGGATTGAATTCATGGATTTCATTTACTAAACTTCACTTTCTCTTTCAATTCCAGCTTAAGAAGTAAATAATTAGTTAATATCTTAGCTTCTTTAAGACTCGCTAAGTCTCGTTTTACACAGGGAGTTTTAGGGAGTGTCCTCTGTATACTTCTCGAGAATTGACAGATCTTTTATCTAGTTCTATTCGCTTATTTCTAGTTATAAAGAGTCAGTCCGCATTATCTCCCACTCTTTGGTTATCACTTCAAAGTCCCTCGGATAACCGTAAGAATTCTTCCACGAGAGGTTGGAAAACTACGAAAATAGGTATATATTTTTTTACACAGTTGAAAGTAAACACGAAAAGAAGATCGTCTGAAAGGCGGTTTGTTGAACATCGCATTTTTGAAATTGTCCTCGATATGTTAATGCAATGAATGGAGTTCAGATGAAATTTTTGTTTCGCGTATTTTTGGTGTATTGTAAGAGAAGTGAAGTGAAGCGGCGATATGAAATAGATTATGACATTCTGTGGATTACTTGTTTTTGACCCCCAACTTTACCTATGTTTGGCTTACTCGCTGCTTCTGAGCAAATGCTTTTGATTACAATTAACTTGTAGGAAAACGATACTAAAAGACATAACTGAAGCACCAAGATCATTTTCGAAAGATTTTCGACACCTTGGACACATAATTCTACAGAAAAATAATTTATCTTACCTCCCAAAATTTGAAGTGATTTGGGGTGACCGAAAACAACCGCAGGTCACGTGCTAACATGGTGGAGCGGCTTGTGATTTGTCAGACCGCGCTAGGGGACTGATTTTGAGCACAAAACCTGCACAGCAACTTCCTCTGTCAAACATCTCAGCTACTTGTCAATTTCTTTTCAACCACACAGCATGAATGACCTCGATTACGAGGAGCTCACGAAAGACTTAATAACTAATTTTAACACTCTCGCAGACGAAGTACAGCTTTTGAGCGACCGAAACACGATCCTTCAGCACAAGCTTTCCTATGCCCACTCCGAGGTAAGCACTGCAGCTTTTTCTTTCTACCTACCTACTACCCCTGCCACACCTTTTATGATGAGAAACTTTAGCTCTAGATCGAGAGCTGCTCAGCAGTGACGACCGATAACCATTACATGTATCCTGATCTTTATCCACTCTTGTGACACATTCACTTCTCCGCATTCTGCTTGTCGCGTCTCAAAGACTAACCAAGCTTTATACAGTATCAAGTCCTCGCGGACAAGTACGCACCGTCAGATCCGGGCATCGCAGACACTTTGGCAAAGCTTCAACTGCCCCCCGAGTTCCAAGTGACTAGTCCGGATCGAGCAGGGTTTGTCCCACTACCCCTCCGAAGCAAACCAACCTCCAAGCAGCAAACAGCAGAAGCTATACGCGACGGGAGAAAGGCAGCACAGCGGCTTGCGGCTTTAGGGAGCAAATCTACCGGATCTACAAGTATATCCGGGGCGAGTAGTAACATGAGATTGTCCGTTCGTCGGACCTCACTGTCAACAGTACTTGAGCAGGACTTTACTGTACCTGGCAAGAAGAGCTCCCTATTGTGTCCTTTCACACGCCCAACAAGTCCTAGAGTCGGTAGCACAATGGGTTCCCACAATCTACTCACGCCTCCAGACGGAAAAGATCCCACACCACATCAATCAGCTGATCCCATATGTGCCGCCATGTATGCTGAAACAATGGCATCGCCACCCCCATCCGCGACCGGCTCTGCAGCCAAATGTCCCATTCGTTATCTAGATCAACACTCCCCAGAGGAGGTCGCCCGATATTTTGAAACACATAAACACGAGATTCCGCGAAGTCATGAAGTCTGTGTCAAGCGTTATCAGAGGAACGAGAATGATATCCGAAAGTTGGACGCAAAATACGGCAGTTTGGTTAGCATGATACAAGGCTTGGGCCAAAAGCATCAGCCTATGCTTCCTACAGACGCCGAAAACGAGGATGCGGAGCTTGAAAGAACGTATAATGAGAGAGTGGAAAATTGGGCGACTACTGTCAGTGCCGATGGTATAGGTCAAGACGAAGATGACGAGGACGAGATACAAGATGACGAGGATGATAGGGCAAGCCGCTACGACAGAACGATGAAGCCGGTTCGAGTTGGCGAATCACCCAGTCGACCTTGGGGAATTTCAGTGCCAATCTTCAACCCCCCTTCCCAGAACCAAAGACCCGTATCTCCACCTCCTGCCCCTGTATCTGCCGAGCATATACCCAAACCTGCAGGCAAGTGTCCCTTTGGTCACGGGGAAGCGAAGGTCAAGGTGGAGTCCGAGACCTCTGATTTCAACCATCTTGAGGAACGACATGTAGGAAAGTGCCCTTTTGATCAGGGTCAACAGACTAAACACGAAGAACCTCTCATGGGGACGCCTTCGCCCCGTATGAGAACTCCTTCCCCTCGCATGACTTCTCCGCCAGTTGCTACTCAAACTCAACCGGCGTTCATCCAACCCCCCACCATGCCTCAGACTGCTGGCGGTAATGTGCCACAAATGATTTTCACAGGTCCGGTCTTCATTGGATATCCGATGGAGCAAGCCTTAGCATTCATGCAGCAATACAAGAATATGTGATGATTGAAGAGGTGAGGAGAGATATTTGTTTTGATAAGCTTTAGCGACAGCATTTTGTTTTTTGGTTTCCAGAAGGACTGGATAGCGGGAGTAATGGAGCGTTTTGATAGCGTTTTTGATATATTTGTGCTTCGCTTTTCGGAGCTTTGATAGCCAGGAAGGAGCCTTGCTCGTTGGCGTGACATGATATAGTCGATAGTCGATTAATAAAATGACTTGTAGTTCTAAGATCTCAAAACACACGATCTTTTCTTTCGTGAGCTTTCGTTATTTAACTTTTCCGAGGTGATTCAGATCAATTAAGCTAAAAAGCATTTCAATTGTTTGAGGAGGCTGGAAACACGAGAGCTACTCACTGCTGCTTTAATTGTTCCTCGTTACTCACATCTTACTTACGAGTCGACGAGTTATCCACCAATTACTGATAGCTTACTCCCAAATTGACCAGTAAACCAAGCCAAGCCATATTTGGGGGCCGAAAGTCAGAGTCGCGAATAAGCGCTCAAATACACCTTGCCAGTAGCTTACTTGTAAATATTTTCGAAAAAACTAGCTAGTAAGCTATTAAGTAACGGATTAGCTACTAAAAAAAAACGAGTAAGTTAACACCCCGTTTAGAATCAAAAGGGATGTCGTAAGTTACCCACAGCTTACTCGCCAGTTACTACTCACAACCACACAGCACTCGTTACTCGCAATACAAACTCACAGTACAAATTTTATTCTGAACTGAATCGCTGGATCGCGAAAGGAGTTGTGTCGTAAATACAAGTTTTTTCTCTCTTCTCTTTTCCAAACCATTTCCTTGCTTGCGAGTGAATCCAGAAGTCACAAGTGATCTAACAAATATTTCATTGTAAGAGTCTCAACCGAGTGAGGAGTGAAATACTACACAAGAACCGTTGTTTGTCCAAAGCTTCAGCTGATAATAAGAATCTGAAAAGAACCTTTTCCTTTTGTATATAAGTTAAGATCTTGTCTTAAATATCCGGGACAATTGAAGATAGAACAATTATCTGGGCTCTGGCTCAAATTCCCTCCAAGTCAAATCGTGTTAGTTCCTTCCAAATTTTCTACCCAAACAAGATTTAGTTGCAGAAATCCATGGTGGTAAGTGAAGAGGGCCAAAGAGTACAAGGGAGGTTCAAGATGTTTAATTCTAGTTTCCCGTATTGTAAACATGTATTCATCTCATCTCATCTCGTCTTGTTTCATAGCTAGCGCTCCCACCCGATTCTAAAACGAATCTCATGAATTTATACGCAAGGCCTTCTCCAAAAAAACGCCATACCATGGACCAAAAAACCTGTGACCAAGCAGTGAACCACCAGCCTAACCCAACGCAGCCAAACCAGCAGCCAAAAAATAACCCCGTATTCCAATGTCCCGTAATTCAAAAAAAAAAAATGATGAAATTTCCGTATAACAGAACCCAAGTCCAGTTTTCCTGAGTCTAAAGAGTCTTATAAGAGATATTTCTCATCCTCATACTCAAACATTTCCCGTCGTCTTCTTAGGCGGTATATCCAAATCCCCACTCGCAAAAACATCCTCATCATCGTCCGTAAACTCATCCCGATACCCGGGCGCATCAAGATCCACATCCGCATCTCTCCTAGCACTACTCTCAAACCCATCCTCATTATCCCACAAACTAATATCATCATCATTCATCAGCGCCGCAGCATCCAACTCATCACCATCGCTATATATCCTTGGTGCTGCAGAAATTGACCCTTCTCTTCGACCAGCTTCTAACTCTTCGATTTCTAACTCTTTCGCGCGTTGGATGGTCCGGTTATAGATTATGTAGCCTACTGCTGCTCCCAGGGCTCCGCCGAGGATCATGGAGGCGTAGTTTATTGCTTTCGTGCCGGTGCTCATTTTCTCGCCTGTTTCGGCGATTACTTGGAGGCGGGAGCCGATAAAGACGTGGATGAGGAGTTTGGGACTTGTTAAAGCGGTGGCGAGGGCGTAGGAAAGCGGGTGGACGGTTGGGAATGTCGACATTGCGGCGTTGCTGAGGGAGTAAGGGAGAGGACAGAGTCGAATCATACAGAGGATCTTTATGCCATCGTGTTTTAGTGTTAGGGCAAGGGCTTCGAAACGTTTATCTTGGCCGACTAGACGTTGGACGTAGGAGGAGAATATAGTTCGCGAGGCGATGAAGGAGGCGAGGGAACCGGCTACTGAGGCGGATGCTACTATGAACCAGCCTGTTGGAAACCCGTAGACAAAGCCGGAGACTGTTACGGCGGTGCTGTAACCTATTACTGGTGGGAAGGCGCAGAAGAAGGTTATGATCCAGAGGATGACCCAGCCTCCCGGGAGGTCTTTCCATTTCTTTGCGTAGGGTGCGAAGGCGTGGAAGATGGCTTCGTTGTAGATTAGGAAGAGGATCATGAAGATGTGGACGACGATGAAGACTATGACTGCGAGGACTTGTTGGATTGGGGAGAGCTCTTTGAAGGCTTTCCACACTCGCTTGCGGATTTTGTTGGCATTGTGTATGACTTGTTCTTGGAGGGAGGTTACTCGGTTTTGTTGGGCGTAGGGCGAGTTTGTTGGTCTGCGGGTTCCTGTTGAGATCCGCCGTGACCATGGAGGTCTCGTTGAGTCTCTTTCGGGTGAGGGGGATGGCGAGGGAGATATTGGTAAGGCTAGAGCCTTTGCCGTGGAGTTGTAGTCTGCCGGCATCGTTTTTGGAGGGGGAGGGAGGATATTCGGATTGGTATGGAATAGTCTCGTAGACTTTCCGGGTTGGATTCGTGGTTGGCTCTCGGAGAATTGATGCTACCTCATTGCATAGCAAGCCTTAGTATTTGGAGGGAAGAAGTGTCGTTGTGACGATGGGAGGTTTGATGTAATGGCCGTGCTGAGTGATGGAGGTTTTGAAACTCTAGCTGATGACAGGAGTGGCGCAGTTGGATTTTGGGGGGTAAAGACAGATATTCCGCATATATTATGTGCCAGACACTTGCTGGAGTCAACAGAAATTTTTCAGACTTCTGTTGGAAGCTGTGGTTCTTTGCAAATCGATTGTTGGATCATGGAATACTTCTGGGTTGAATACTTCCAGCGCCGCCGAAGTGACGTGGGGAAGCCGATAAGTCGGATGCTTAATCCCGATGTCCGAGATCTCTCCAGCTATGGAGAAGGCCTCCGATGGGGAACCATTGATACTCCTTGTCGATCTAGTCTTCCTGAATAGCTTAATAATCTAAGCAGCTCAATGGTGAAAGAAAGAGCATATCATTTCATTTATTTTCGAAGTAGAAGCTCGAAGGTAGGTACGAACCTCAGTGCTCGCGACCGCCTTTACTTTATTTTCCATCGTGAGAGTCCTTTCGGCAATATCTGCTTACACTATGTAGACTTCACACCTGGCAGATATCACTTCATATCGATTGCTTTTACTAACCGAGAAACAGAGGAAGGGTCTCTTGAATGTTTTGAAATGTCTATGAAGCTGGCAAACGAGTTGTTATCTCTGCAGCTCAAAATAGAATCTGCAGTTGGTCGTACCAGGCATACATCAGGAATATATCTCCTCCAGCTGGGCAGAGGGCAGGCCGATACTACCCAGAAGGTACAGGTCTACTTTGAGTGGGGTGGGATTTAGTGAGATACGATCCATTTGCGCAACGTTGGATGACAAGAACACACCGGCTGCCCCGAGGCATTCAATCCAGGCGCTTGAAAGAAAGAAATTCTACTCGCCTTAGGTTAGGAACCGAAACATGAGGATATAATTCCTTTCAAAGGAGTCTCATACTGTGTATTGATATAGTCAAGTGTTTCATGGAAGCCGTCTCTTCACCATGTTGGTGCCGGGATGTTAATAGGTCACTGGCAACTAACGAGGGAGGGTGAGGACTAGTAACTCGCAAGGCTACGGAGGCACTTCGAGCTGAATTCCCCGGGGTTCATCTCCACTCGCATCCTCGCTCCTCACTCCTCGCTCCCTTTCACCTCTTGTCGTCGACACCATCATGCTGGATTCTGCTCCGACAACGTGAAGTGCCTGGTGCCTTTTCCTTGTCTCCTTCGTCTTCGTCTTACACACTCTCCGGCCCCATCACCGCGTTGCGCTTTTGCGCCATTTGCTTATTGCATTCAGCACCAGCTACCGCCCCATACAAGTACCTTGCCCTTCCCAATCCACGAGCTTCACCTCTCTCCAACCGCCCCAACACGCCGCACCGCGGTCACATACAGAACAACTTCAACTCCCGCCTAGCTCCCTCGACTGCTCCAACATCCCATCCCATCTTATCTGCGAATTATAATAACCTCTTAGTACCAACCCTTCCAAACTCCGGCAAAATGGTGTCGGATGCTACCTACGAGCTCTGCCTCCCCCTACTGCAGGATGCTGCTCTCGACGAGGAAGAGAAGACGGACAAGTTGGAGGAGTTGCTCCGAAAGGAAACAACATTGGAAGGCTCAGGACTGGAAAATGCAGTATTGGACGTCCTCTGGCGACACCGTGAAGCAACAGTTAATCCAGCCTCACCCCCGCCCTTGCGACATGCGGTCTTACGCCGTCCTTCTCCAGCTCCCTGGCAGATCCCGCGAGGCACAACTCCCGTTTCCTCCTCCCCTCGTTTGGGTGTGAGCCCTCTTGCGCCACCGGGATTCATACCACAATCATTTAATAGAACAAAATCGAGCACCGCCTCTCCATTTACCTCCCCGCGCCCTTCTCCGAGACTCGCTTTCTCCAGCCCGGCAATCCCACATAGCCCCAGTTTGAACGCCTATGAATTTCCAACCGACACCAGCCCTACACAGGATATATACGGAGATTTTGGTAGCGACAATGTCGATTGGCTGGTGGGTGATGATGGAGGAAACAGTACCCCTTCCTCACTTGGTGGCAATAGTGGTCTGAACGCGGCTGCTGCCGAGTATATCCAGCCCCAACAATCTGACATGAGCCCTTATGATATGCTTAGATCAATCCTTGGACCTGGTAAATCCGATGAGGAAATTGAAGCCGCTCTTGCAGTACATGGCTATGATTTGAGTGCAACCATCAATGCCTTTATTGAAGGCCAACCTACAGATGCTTCTACGGTACCTGCTCAAGCTATCGAGTCCAAATCGGCCATCTTAATTGGCAAGTCCATGGCTGCCGATCTTCCTCGTCCTATCACTCCTGCCGGACAGCAAAGAAGCGGTGTCGTTTGCAGATTCTGGCTGTCCACTGGGCAATGCTTAAGAGCAGATTGTAGATTTAGCCATGATCTCAGCAATCACATATGCAAGTAAGTTGTTTCTTTATTTTTTGTCAAAATTCGACCAAATACTCATCAGTCTAGATACTGGGTCATGGGGAACTGTTTAGCCGGTGATACATGTATATTCTCTCATGACCCCTCGCACTTTATGAACCGTCTTGCCTTGGACGAAAGTAGCACCCCTCCACTCCAGAACTCTGCCCCCGGATTCCAATTCTCAGACTATAATGCCTTTCCGTCCCTCCAGGGTATGCAAGATCAGTGGCCAAATTCCTATGGTTCCACGAACGCTTTCAGCAACTACCAAGGAGCAAGTTTCACTCCACCAGGCTTCAAAGGAATGCAAGGTTACACAAGTGATGGATCGAGTCAACGATCACGACCTAGTAGCCGGCATCAAACTCGGGAGCCAGCCGCTCCAGCACTTGATGATACGGAAGCTTTTCCTTCCTTGAGCGCAGTTGCTACTAAAGGCGGTAAGAAGCATCATGGAAAGAGAGGTGGTCACGGTCACGGTCACAAGGAAAACTCCCACCCTAGCTCTTTGGCCGAAGTCGTCAAGATGTCCCCATCCCCCGGTCCTGGTCTCATGCGACAAGATGTGAAGAAGATGGGTAGAAATGGTAGTTCTACCAGTATTCGCAATGGTGAGAACAGTGTTGCTGCTCAAGCTATACCAAGTCCTCAACATGTTCCTTGGTTGGAAACTGGCGAAAGAGCCAACAAGGCATATCTCAAGGCCAGACAAGATGCTATTAAACATGGAGGCTTGAGAAACAAGTTCTTGCAAAGGTAATTATTGTGAAATAAGATCTTCAATCGTTACTAACATTTTTCAGTGCTGCCCAAGCTTGGAATCGCAATGATGCCCGCGCAGCCAAAGCACTCAGTCTCCGAGGCCAAAGCGAAAACGACCTCATGCGAAAAGCTCACCGAGAAGCCGCGAGAGAACTCTACGAGGAACGTAACAAGAATAGTTCTTTGAACGCGGAGCTCTACGTTGATCTCCATGGTCTTCACCCGGAAGAGGCAGTCGAGTATCTCGAACGTGTTCTCCTCGAGAACCAAAAGGAAACCCGTCCTGTTTATGCTATCACTGGTACTGGACACCATAGCAAGAATGGCAAGGATAAAGTGGGCAAAGCTATCCGGAATTTTTTGAATGAGTGGAGGTATGCGTTCAGAGAATTCTCCGTCCCTGGAGATCGAAATAATGTTGGGGGTATCTTGGGGATTGATGCGCGGAGTTGGGATAAGTCGTTGGTTAGGGAGGGGGTGCCGACGGTGGAGGTGGGGGGTGAGACGGAGGATATCCTTAATCAGGGGCATACTATTGGGCAGGGGAAGATGAAGTTGCTTGTTAGGGATCAGCCTAAGGGGCGATGATAGTAAAGAAAACAAAATCAAAAATAAATTAACTTAACTTATTACTTGTGTGTGCTTTTGATGGTGTGTTGAATTGCTGTGTTGATTTGTGTCAGATTTCGAGACGGAACTGAGAGAGTGGGAATTATTTAGAAGACATTCTACGGGGATGTCACTTGGACCAATGTTATAAGCGGGTGTGTCAAACCACGGCTTCGTAGACTCGTACATAACCCTTGCTGTCAGAGGACAATGACCTCGACTGCCGCTGAGCACGTATAGAATTGTATTCAAAAGGCAAACTTTATAAAAGAATGGTGCTCCGCTAAGATTACTTCTTGGAAAGGCGTCATTTCCAACTTTTGGTTTTTTGGATACAAGGAGAGTGTTATTAGGTTCGACGAAAGTGGTGTTTTCGACGGTAAGTCAGCTCAGTAAATTTAAATTTTCCATTGGCTTAGATGAACTCTGAAGATGGAGAGGGGAGAAGTGACTTTCTGGACTGAATTCGAAAACCTAGCTTGAGTCATTGCACTTTTTTATGACCAGCGGAAAAGAGATTGATATTTTAGAATTAGGATTAGATTTCTTTTTCACTCGCTCTTCTCGTGCTCAACTTGTTTATACAAAATGCTAGGTATGTGTTTCTTATGTAGTTGGAACCTTCACTTGAGTTCTTTTTTGTTTGTTTAAATTAGCTGGTGCTTTAGGAATATCGAGTGTGATGGTTTTCTAGGAATACATAAGAAACCATGTCTACTTCAGGGGTCTTGGAATTTCTATACTAGGTGGTTTCTATTTGTGTTTTTTGTCTGAAGACTTTTTGTTTCTCGCTTAAAATTGCCTACTTCTCGTTGAGAAAATGTTTGCTAGTTACCTAGCTTTCTCTTCACTCTTTTTAACTCCTATTTAAATTTTTTTAGTAACTAGATGGAAGAGCCTGTAAGAACGTGACGATGGCGGATGTTATGTGGAGAGGGGCTGAGGGGGTAAGGGGGTGATAGGGAACCTGCTCCTCTTCCCTTTCTTATTATACTTAATGGAATTTGAGATTTGGGATTCGCGATTGGGTTGACTGGCTTTGAGTTAGGGAGTCAATGAGAGTTCGAAAGAGTGTATGTATTGAGAATGAGGTGGGTGTTATGGTTGCTTGGGCCTTCCTTGGTATTTGTTCATTCTTTTCTCCTCCCTTTCCCCTTCTCCTTGTAATTTCTATCTTCCCGTCATCGCTAAGAGGGAAGCAAGGATTGGATGGCTCTCTCAAAACACTATATATTGAAGTGAGACACGAATCCCCCCTCCCCCCCATTTCGTTTCGTTTCCCTTCTCATTCCCCTTTCCTCCTTCCCTGTCTTTCGCCCTTCTCGCTGGCCTTACTATCTAAAATTAATTACTCTATGCACTTAGAACAATTTAAAACATTCACCCAAGTGTTTTAGAACTACGCGCTCCTTTGCTACCGGCTTCTCTGTTCACCGCGATCTAGGTTTCAAAGTCTAACAAACGAATAGGAAGAATACTACGGCACCGGTCTCGCTAAAGTAATACCCCTCAAACTAGTTCACAACGTTTCTGCAGCGTGCCTCGCGAGTGATAACTTGATTTGGGCTGATGTTTGGTATACGAGTTTCGAGATTCAAGGGGTTTAGAGAAGTCTGGGGGGAAAGAGAATGGAGTAGTTGCTGTTGAGTTTACTTTCCTTTCGCTTTGGGCGAAGAGTGGCGGTTTGAAGATATGGGTAGTTCTTGGTAGATAATTTGGTTTTTCTAGTTTGATGTTTTGGTTGGGAGGTGACCTGGGAAGCTGGGTAGGTTGGATAAAGAGCGGGTGTTCCAGACAGAGAGAGAGAGAGAGAGAGGACTAGAGGAGGAATGGGGAGATTAATTTTGGGATGTTTCCGTTGCGTTCCTTGACTTCGAGTTTAATAGGCTTGTGGGTAGTTTTCATGTCTTTTTCTTGCTAGATTGATGATTTAGTTGCCCACTTCCTTTACTACTCTATAATATGAGGAATTATGAATAAGAGCAAAAGACGAAATCTTTAAGAGGGTAGGATGTGAAAGATAGTCTTGCTTCTAGGTCCGTCTGGATTCTCAAAACGTGTGGAAAGAAGTCGAGAATAATGGGGTTTCAAGATTTTGCTTCTTCTAAGCGAATAATGGGAAGTTCTATAGATACCCGTCCACCGGCACTTTTGAGGACCCGCAACTTGTTTTATTAAGATCACTTCCTCTCCTCTCACATCCCGTTTCCTTTCCCAATCTATCCACTTCACATATCATCATCTGAATCAGGAATAGGCATCAAAGCAGCCTCCCCCATCTCCCTGGCATACTGTTCCCACAGGTCCTTCTCTTTGTCATCCAAAATCCGTCCAGGAGTACCAATTGCCACACTAATTATAACCCCCGTCACAATATCCATGTATCCACGACCCCCTAATAAATCCTTCCCTAGCATGAGAGTCGGGGAATCCGAAGGAGGGTCGTCAATACACCGATATAGTCTTTCGTCCCATGGTCTGGAGTCTTGGCGTTCCTTTTCGAGAATGTCCTTCATGATTTGTTCTTCGTCTTGGAGTTCGGGTTCTTTGGAGGTGGATTCTTCTTTGAATTCTTTGAGGGTTTGGTGGATTTTGGTGATGGTTTCTGGGTTTTGTTGCTCATTTTTGTTGCCATTTTCGAATTTGGAGTTTAAATTGGGGATGGGCTCTTCTTCCTCATGGTTTAAGGTTCCTTCCATTTCGTAATTTTCATCCAGTGCTGGGTCGGTCGAACTTTGAGAGTTCTTTTTCGGCACCTTCAGTGAGTCAATACCGGAGTGTATGTCTTCTGTTCTTGACATGGATAAGTCTATCATATCCTTGCCAAACTTGGGATTTTTCCGACTCGGTGTGGACTCGTCTTCAAGTTCCTTGAATTCCTCGAATTTCCTTTTTCTGCCTGAAGAAGTAATGCGAAAGTCTTGATGAGCTTCAGATGAATCCGATATTTTGACCATGTTACTGGTAGTCGTGATAGGAAGATCTGAGTCCTTGGCGTGAGCAGACATGGTGGGGCATTTGGGGACGGAAAACTTGGTGTTTTTTTGTGTTATGCCGAGTTTTACTTTGGGAATCTCTCACAGTCCGCTTGGAATTGTTTGATGTCTTCAAAATTTCTCGTTCTTGAAGGCAGCGAAGTTGCTGTTTTTAAAATGAAGAAATAGGCAGCGGGAATTACCCCTGTATCTTGTTTACGTATACTGTCAGATTTAATCAATCAACAGTCATAAAACTGGATTCCTGGAACACTTAAAATATACGTAAATGATTAGCAAAAGAAGGGAGCATAAATCCGTGTGTTCGAATTGTACTTGAAGTCAAACCGCAAAGTTATTGATGAACTAGGTAATCGAGCAATCACCCTTGTAGTCAAACTCCCATGAAATTCCACCCGGGTTTCTGCCATTCAAGAGCGAATCCTGGGGAAACTCGAGCACACGGAGTTCTCGCTGGGTATCTTTTCATTACCATCTACTGGTAATTGCAAGCACCTTGTACCCAGTTCAAATTCTCGCTAAAGTAGCTGAGTGCCTTTTGATAATATGAGAGTATTGATACTGGACTGAATTTGATTCTCATGGCAAGTTGGCTCAACATTATGCTTACTTTTTCTTAGCCGCCGAGCTGAATATCTAACCTTGTCATTTCAATTCTATAAATCGATATTTAACGGCCGAGAAAAAGACAGTCGAACTTGCCCCGTTCTCAAATTTTTGAAATATAGCTTGGCTCTATTCTACTACAAATATTTATAGAGAACGTAGAATAGTAGGGAAAGCGCCCACCGCGTCAATTCTTTTGCGCACAATTGTTCCAACAAAAATCAAAGTGAGCACAACTGAGGCTGATAGCAAACCATCTTGGGGGAAAAAGTCATCCTATATCTTCCTTTCTCTACTTTCTTCTTGCAGGTCGAGAATTCCACTCCTAAAAAAAGGTCTGTAAGCTGGATGACAGGGTCAGTACTGTCAAATTTGTTTTGTGGAGCAACGTCGAAGTAGAGTTTTTTAGGGGAACGGTCGGCTGGAAGCTTTGCCAGTCAAATTTAGATATAATTGAAAATCTTAGATCGTTCCTCTTTTAATATGTAACACCAAAAAGCAAGTGATAGCAAACATTGACTACTGAGGTTAAAAGGTTAAATTACTGGATGCCACTAACAGAACAGCTAACTAGAAGTGCCTCTTAAGACTATATATACAACAACGTCAAAGTTTAAAATGGTAGAAATGACTGAATATGTTCCCAATTCGTTTTCCGAAATTCCAAGACGTAGGTTTAGAATTTCTATGTATAATTAATTTCGCTTTAAGTCGTCATTTGACTATTAGAATATCCAAAACAATTCCCTAAATACAGTTTTGGGAGCTACTACGTTAACGCCAAGAAAAGTTGGACTCCTAAAGACCGTTAACTGAGTCTTCCCCCTTTGTCCACCCGAAAACTGCGAACTCCTGTTCTCACCCAGCTTTGAAAATGAAATCTCTGCTCTGCTTAGCAAGGCGCCATATCTATGTCCTGATAGCTCTCCTCCTTCTTTTCGTCCACCTTTTGAAGCGTGTGATAAGATCATATCCTGGAAAATTCTGGTTGTCGTTCCCCATAAAAATTGACGATCCGGTTCTTTGGAAAGAGCCATTCTGCGCCCATCTAAAAAAATGAGCTTCACATGAAAAACTGACATGTATTTGCTCAAGAATCAAGTAACTTTGCATCCAATTCTGCTTCCTGAATTTGCTTTCTCCGCAGAGGCAGCTTGCTTGTCCTCTCGACGCCCCGAGACATCCAACCAGGTTAGAAATATTCTTCCCATCGCACTGAAGACGTCTTTTCTCTAAGAATTGCGAGAATTCAGATGTGAAATCATCAAGTGGAACATGCTCTAAAACACAACGTACGACACTCGATCCCCTGGGAGAGTCTACGATTTTGGTGACTCGGATTTCTCGTTTCTTATGATCAAGAGGGTTGTATATACTCATGACTGATGATGGAATGCTTGTAAGTAGATCCGAGAAAGTGCTGTTCCCGTCACTACAGCCGAAAATTACACTAAAACCAATGGACCCTGAGAAAGAAAAATTGAGTTTGAGATTAATAAAGTATTTTGCAAATAACATAGGATCAGTAGATGACGAGTATTCCTGAATAAACTATATTGGATAAGAATCAGATGCAGTACACTGAGTGCGTGATAAATACTTCCTACTTCAAAATTGTATTAATTTCGATTGTTAATTAATGGGCCATATGCTATCACCGGTCCGCCTTGCCATACACAAGCAAGCCTCAGCAGAGACTTGCTGTTATAAGTTATGTTTTACTTTTCTTTTAGCTCTCGCTAGGTTAGTGTTTCTCGTCTATTTCCTGAGCTGAACTATAGTAAACCCCTATCTATTTACAATAGTTAATTATATGGCTCACAAACAGAGCCCCTCCTACTCTGTAATGCATGCAGCCCGCATTTCGCTCTGATCTTAGCCCTCGTATCGTTTTCATTCACTCATGCAATATAACCTTGATAATATGGTGGGTTGTGTTGAGCGAAAAGGGAGTGGGGATGCTTACGCCACGCAGTCGCTTTGAGAGGTATGATATTTGTCCGGTGAGCCCAAGGATAACCAAAATCGAGGCTTTCACTGCGGAGATACCGGGGTTGGAGTGCATGTGGTTGTTTTGGACGAGGGAGCTTCGGCTACATTTGTCAATTCCACCTTCCTCACCTACAGAGTAAGGAGTTCTTACCTCCTAGGTGCATACAACGGTTAGGGTGAGAATCTTCAAACCGCGCCACATGACTGCATACTTGACATCGGCGCTAGCGTTGTAGAGATACCGGGAAAAAGAGTGAAACCTAACCATTTATTGCACTGTAACACAATGCAAGATTTATTTATTTATCCTGATCTACACCGGCTGCTCGTATCTTAGGGAATGACAATCGTAAACACATCTTAATAGCCGGACCGTTCGATATGATACAGACACATACATAACTGATAAAACCAAACGTTACGCCAGGGCCCCACGATCCGCCTTTCCCCCTGTTTCAGTGACGGTTTTTATAAGCTTGAGTGGCGTCTATTCAAAGTAATTATTGTATATAAAAAACATCAAACTTTTCATTGGTCTAGGGTGTTTTTAAGTCATTGGTTTGGTTCACCTAATGGGCAAATAATATAGGGGTACAAACATAAAAACTCCAAAAGAAAAAGATACCGAAGAAGCGAAAACAGTGAATAAAATACATCAAAGCCCTCTAGCCTTCAGAACCCGAATTAAAGTCTTCTGAAACCCAAAAACATGTTCCTTCCCAAGCATAGTATAATGCTTCCCATTAACCTCAGAAATCTAACTTTTCCCCTCACAAACCCTCTTCAAAGACTCAAATGTTCTGTAAGCCATTGTTCTCTCGAGGCAGCAACTACAGCTAATGGTGTACCGTAGAAAACATCCATGACTGCTATGGAGCCTGAAGGTTCGTAATCAACAGCCATGCTCTGTAGCGTGTAGGCCAAGTATGCCCAGTTGACCAGTGCAATTGGAGTTAGCGATAGCTCAGCCAGTCGGCGGGTATCTGCACTTGTGAGGACATTTGCGAGGACTTCTTCTCGAGGAGCTGAATCGAGTTCTACAGCCAAAGCCCGAGAGTGCTTCTCTATGATGAGATCGAGGAAGTATGCGAGGTGGAGGATACATTCTACCTAGTTCAACTGTTTCACGCGAGACTTGATATGTGGTAGCAAGTTAAACACCCAGAGAAATTCGACTTTATCTCCATTACTTTCTAAGACTTTGGCAGTCTCAAAAGCTAGCATAGAGCCATAACTGTATCTTGCCAAAAGGTAAGGACCTTCAGGTTGTTTCTGCTTGATGGCTGCATGATATGTAGTTACTGCCTCGCTGATATCGGAAAAGTGAGATTCGACTTTGCGGAAACCACGGGCACGAAACGCGTAGACCGGGCGATCTTGCATGTATTTTGCAAGATTCAAGAAGGCAAGAACTTCTCCGACACCTGGATGGACCAACCAGAGCGGTTGTTTCGTCCCCTGGGGCTGTAGCGTAACAATGGGCTGGTAATGTGCAACCGCAGAACCCTCCAGGGCAACAACAAGAGAGCGAATGGTGGGATTCGTCATGAGAGTAATGATGGGTATTGGAGATGTTAAGTCGAGATGTTCTTCGATATTGCGCTTCAGACGTATAAGTTCTATGAAGGTTATACCCGTGTCAAAGATTGGGGTGAGGACATCAAAACTCTGATCATCTAGTTGGTGAGCATGGGAGAAATCCCTCAAAAGAAGTTCTTCGGTCTGGTTGGCGGCTTTTTCTTAATGAAGATCTCTATGCAGTGAAATTTTCTCCTTGTGAGACTCTTCATATGCTTTGTAATCATCTCTTTCAAAGGACTCCTTTATTTTCGTCTGACTCAGTTTACCCAGTGTCGATTTCTGGAGTGCAGCTGGATCTAGGCAAAGGGCCTCTGACCGCGAGAAGATTCTCGCAATCGACATCACAGGCAGGCTTTTCATCGAAAGCTCCTCAATCACACCAGAAACGACAAACAGTATTGTTAAACGAGTCTTGAGTGCTGGAGAGCAATGCCAGGTAGTTTCAATCTTCTAAACAATGAAATATTTAATATTTTTAACCTTTTCTCAAATTCTCAGTCATGGGTGAACCTAGCATGGCAGAATGACAATTACTTTTATGCATAGCAGCCGGATCACTAGAGTCAATCGAACGTATCGAGCCCTATGTTTCCGGCGTGTATGTCTAGCTATCAACCCCTCTGAGCCGTCGCTAATCTCAAGCGCAATAAAACAGTGCAGGTCGGTCAATCATTGACCTTAGTGGCGAAGAACAAGGGAAAGCTTCGCTGCTTAAGCTAATGGGAAATGTCCTAATTATGAGGACTATGGAGCAAGTCGCCGAAGTCAATGTATTCGCTGAGAAAACCGGACTTGGGACTCACAATATGAAAAAGTTGATGGACCCAATGTTTCCTCGGCCGCCGCATGCGATATTTAACGAAAATATGTTGGGTGGCGATTATCATCAGAATGAGGTACGTACTTAAAAGGAGTTCGCAGCGAACGATTTGTGTTTGAAAAGTGTCGTTGCTGAACTATTGATAGCCTATGATTGAAGTCTCGAAAGCGCTCAGTCTAACCTCTCATGTTTTGGAACTAGCCAAATTGAGTGGCGCATCCGTCAAGGGGTATGAACTTGCAGTGAATCATTAAAAAGTGATTGAAGAGCATGCTGGAAGTAAAGCCGATATCAACGGCATATATGGGGCTGTACGACTTGAGAGTGGGCTTCCATATGAGAATGGATGTAAATAAATTCCACATCGGACATGTTGCCCCTCGTCATCCGATTGGTTGATACGACGTTGACGGGTTGGACTAATTTTAGCGGGGGAAGGGGGGAAGGAGGGGGGGGTGAAGGGCGGCAATCCTAATCCCTGAATGAAATCCTGCATAGGTATGGACTGGGATTCTGAGATTTTTGCCTAATCCAGACTTGAATTGTTGTACCAACAATTGCCCGCTCAAACGTCATGAGATGATGAAGACTCTCTTTTTTATGTTGCCCGTTTCTATGGCCTTCAAGCTGCCATGGAGTTCAACATAGGTGGACCTTTGTTGGTTGCAACAGTTGTCGTCTACTACACCACACTTCTATTCTACCGCCTCTTCCTTCACCCTCTGGCTCGCTTTCCAGGTCCCAAGCTGGCAGCCGTGTCGCGATGGTATGAGGCTTACTATGACGTTTTTCTGGGTGGGCAATACATCTCGAAGATTTCAGAACTGCACCGGGTTTATGGTAAGTTGTGCCTGTTTGATAGCTGTGAAAACAATGAGTAGGAATGCAAAAGAGGGAGTTAACTCCAAACAGGACCCATCATCCGAATCAGCCCCCATGAGTTGCATGTCATTGATCCACCATTCTTTGATACGCTCTACCGCATGGATGGGCGCTGGGACAAATATAGTTGGACTTACGATGCATTTGGGGCCAAAAGTTCCACCGTTTTCGGTTCAGGTATGTATTCATACTTTTGAGGTTATTTTGAGCGTTACTATAAGAAAGGGTCTAAGAAGCAATAGTTGCCATAAACTGACAGTCTCTTAAAACATGATGCTCATAAGGCCCATCGCCATGCCATCGCTCCATTCTTTTCGAAACCCAATGTTGTTGCTCGGCAACAACTATTACATCGAAACACCGACGCACTTTGCAAGCGGATTTTTGAGTTCGCTGAAACAAAAGGTACCTTCAATCTAGGCGCCGCTATCAGTGCTTTTACACGAGACAATACCAACGAATTCATTCTCCGCAAAGCATACAATGAAATTCAGCTGGTCGACTTTGGCGTTGGGTTGTCTATAGCGTCACAAGGCGCGGGGGGGTTCTGGAGAACAACCAAACATGTTCCCTGGTTTGGTCCAACCTTGAGGTCTATGCCTGTTGATTGGATCAAGAAGGTGGCGGATGATGGTACCAAATCTTTCCTCCGCTACCTCGAACAATCTGAACAAGATACGCGAGAGACAATGGCCGCTGCTTCAGAGGACAGGGATGCACAAAAAGGAAAGGAGGGAAGAGAAGGAAAAAGTAGAAAAAGTGAACCAACCATGGTCCATCAGATTCTTGATTCCAACCTTTCACCCGTCGACAAAACATTTACACGCATTCATGAGGAGGTAGCAACCCTGACTGGCGCAGCTTACGAAACAACAGCCAACGCGCTGAGACTGATATGCTACCACGTATATTCTAATGACGAAATTCTTCAGAAACTGAGAAACGAACTTTCTTCCTTCCCCTCTTCCGAACCCCTCACGTTGAAGGAACTGGAAAACCTACCATATCTCACAGCTGTCCTAACAGAGGGTTTACGTCTGAGTCCTGGCATCTCCTCACGAATGGCGCGTGTTACAGACAAGGATCTTTTCTACCAGAACTGGCGAATTCCTGCCGGAACACCGGTCGGAATGACTACTTTGTTGATGCACACTAACGAAAAAATATATCCTGACCCAATGCTATTTAATCCTGATCGTTGGCTTGGGAAAGCTACCGATGCGGAATTTGCCCCATTTTCGCGAGGAACGAGGATATGCCTTGGTATGCAGTAAGTCATATCTCTTATATCATTACACGTGTTATTTTCACAATTTGATTTTTGCTAACTCAAGGTCCACTTCTCAGCCTTGCCTGGGCCGAGATGTATTTGCTTCTCTCTTCCCTGGTTCAGAAGTTCAATCTCACCATCAAGGGCGCTACAGCCGTTGACTTCGAGTTGGAAATGGACAATTTTGGGATTGGGACTAAGGCTGGGTGTAATTTGATTGCTCATGCTACTCTGTACGAGGTCTAATGTATTTACCCCCCTAGTTAAGCGAGCTTGGAGTATTGTTTATCGCATTTGCATTTTCCATTTTTGTTAGAGTCACACAATTAACAGTGGGATTAATCTGTGCCGTCGAGATATCTGCAAATAATTTATTAATTCAGCGTAGAGCAGAAACCCGGATAAAGTCCTAGGTCTGTGCTGACAAGTTACATGTACATCATATTACACCTACATTAGGTAGGTAAGATCCAACAAAAATACGTACAGACCCTGGCACCACCCATTCGGAGTACAAGGTATCAGCGATGCGAATAGACCCGCATCTTTTTGAGGCTATCAACCTTGTCACATGTACGAAGTACAGTTGCATTCTACAGCGCTTATCATTGTATCTTGTGGCCATGTGCGACCAGATCCTCCTTCGAGACAAAATAGGAAAGGTTCTTGGATACCCACACCTATTCTTATCAAAACTGTTCTATCACCATACAAATTAATTACAACATTGCAAAGAAATTCATGTGAGAAGACATCAACCAATGTGAAGCAGGACTCCTGCTGCAGGGGTCGTGATTTACCCTTTTCCGGGGTGTCGAAAGATGACTTGGAAGGATGTTGAGAAGGAGGGGGGGAGGGTTGTTATTGAATGTAAGATACTCGGAAAATACAATGTTGTACGGGCTATTGACGGGTTCTTTTAGCTGGCAGATACTCTTGAAAAGTGGCCAGGCTCACAAGAGCCAAATGAGACGGAATTATCCTCTATTCTGTGGTCCGTAGACTTTTGCTGATCATGCAATGTAGGGTTTTTCTTTGGCAAACCACACAACAGGGTCAATTTACGATGTTATTGGCGAAAACTCGGATCGAGCTGTTCGTTTTACAGCTGCAGTGGAGGTTATGACGTCCAAGCCTGGGTTTGACCTGTCTTACGCCACGGACTACTACGATTGGGATTCCCTAGGCGAAGTTCAAGTTGTTGATGTTGGTGGAGCCAAGGGTTATTTTGCACTAGCACTCGCAGTGAAATGCAGCAATATCTGTGTTGTTGTGCAAGATATGGCTAAAGTGGTTGAGAACGCTGAGTCAGGGAATCTTAGAGACAGAGTTAGTTTCATGGCTCACGAGTTGTTTGATACTCAGACTGTCTCTGTAGAGGTCTTCTTCTTCCGCTGGCTTTCCATAATTGGTCGAATGAGTATTGTGTTCGAATAATAAGGGTGTAGGTGCTAGCTCTGAAAAATGTAGCAAAAGTCATTTTACAGGAAGCGCTTCTGCTGGAAACGGGAACTGTTCCCCAATGGATGGAAAAAGACTTTAGATACGTAATGCCATGTTTGCATTATACATTTAGTTTTAACATGACCTTTCCCATCAGATCATTGGATACAGAGATGGCCTATGCTTTCAACGCTCAAGAGAGAAACCTGGGCGACTGAAAAGCTTTATTTTTTGAGGCTGACCCGGGGTTTAAGTTTAAGAATGTCATTGAACCTAAAGGCTCCACTATGGGCATTCTTGAATTTATTTGGGAGGGTGCTGATGGACTGGCAAACTAAGTTTCGCTTTGAAACAAAAATATCCCTAGACTCCAAATCAATATGAATTCATTGCTTTACACCTGCACAAGCCCAGACAATTTTCTGGAACGTCCATACAGCCAAAACACAATGTATTATAGGGCAAGATAGCAGGAAAAAGTGCAGATGTTCAAATCATGCTACTCATGTATTTCCCCCCTAAATCTACTCTCTACACCAATAACAAGAATCAACCTCCCTGCCCTTCTTGATTGGAATCCATATCACCCGCGCTTATTTGAGACTGGGCTTATGTTCTTTCAAGAAACGTTCCTCTGCTTCCGTATTCTTCCGACCCAAGAGAGCATTTCTGGTTGGGTATCTCCCAAATTGCTCCAATTGCTGCATGTGCCTCTTTGAAGCACCACTGCCCATATCAGTCCAGTCATGTTCTTCCTTGCTTACACATCTCAATTTTAGGCCCTCAAATAAACAGCGCGCCGCGATCAGAGAAATAAAGGTTTCCTGGTGCATCAAAGGCATGTAAAAGGCCGACGCCTGAATAACAGTGACCTGCTTATCAAAGTCCCGAGCGATGGCCCTCGTAGCCGTCTCCCAAGATTTTCCATCGGCGGCGAAAGCGTCCGGGGAGCCGCGGAAGAGGTTTCGTGAGAATTGATCCAGTAGAACGACCAAAGCGAGACTGCCTTCTGGATTTGTCGCCCAATCGTCCAACTCGTTGTGACGGGCTTTTGTGACGGGCTTTTATGACGAGATCTTCGAACTGGGACTTCAATTGGGCATCAAGACCATCAGGAGCAATTATCCATTCCATGGGGTTCCGGTTGAACCAGAAATCCAAAACACGTTTGATATCAGAGTTCATGATAGGAGAGATAGAAGTTGTGTTGTGATATTGGCACAGGACCAATGAGGAGATTGTTTGTATACTAGACGGCTACATTGTAAGTCTCTCTCTGTGTTTGAAAGCGTCGCAAGCGATATTGACTTACTCGAGCGACTCTGCGACCAAAATAAGCAGCTTTTCTCGAAGAATGATTGAACGCTGCTAGTGAGAACTTCAACATGGATCGAAGAACCTGTGGTGTTGAGAAGTTGAAGTTGGTGAGGGGCTTACGGGTTAGATAGACTAGGCAGTCACTCCCCGTGTCACGTTTTTATTCTGGAACGGACTTCCCGGATTTATGATCTCTTGTATAACATGGTTTATAAGCGAGTAGTCTATGCCATAGCTTCACTGGGTTAATGCCATGGATGTTCCTCCTCCATCTCGCCTTCGCGGTGGACAGAATAAGTGGCGGGAAATAGCAACCCAGTTACAAATTCAATTTAGGATAACGCAACGCAAACTTGTTTAAACTCTCCCAATTCAAGGAGGGCAATTACTTAGTACTTTCTGCTTCCGTCTACATTTTTGGTGTATTTTTACAACCGTGTTGTTCCAAGAAATACCTGTCGTAAAAGTTGATAGGGTCGCTAACTCCCGCCTGCTTTTTTGTCCACCGCGAGCTCGCGAGGTGTCCGCACATGTGTAACAAAATCGCCCGAGGGTGGATGTTTTTTGGGCCAGAAACAGCACTTTATAACACAGTGTATTCTCTTCCTTAGAATCAACCCACTTTCCAAGCGATTGAGCCTCAAATTCCACTAGTTTTTTACTCACTTTAGCATAACTAAAAGCTAGTAGAGATATATTTGGAATTCATTTCTTTACTCCACTTCCATCCTCATTTCATAGGAAGTAACCCTGCTAAAAGCACTTGTACCCAACAGTTAAAACAAACAAAGACCCATTAACAATGTTAAACTCTCTTTCTAACTAAACTATTTATCACATCTTCTCCGCTTCAGCTTCCTAGTATCTAATAATCATCAACTCCTCTTCATTAATCACAAAAGATTATTCTCCAAGACCTTTTTAACTAACTTCACTTTCTTCTCCATTGAAGATCTATACATATACAACTATCCAGCAAAATCACCTATTGCAGATACCTATAGAAGTACGCGAAAAAGAAGAAAAAGATCCGAGAACGTCTTAACTCCTTCACAGTTCTCCATTCTTCATAAAGTTAACCACCAATTTACAGTTAAAAATACTTGAAAAAGAAATCTCAACTAAAAATAACTTACACCGAAGTCGAGAAGAAGCCTTAAAAGAGTTGGTTCACACACCAACTGGTAAGCTGAGAAAAATGCACCGTAAAAGATGGCCACTACTTCAATAATAATTTTTATTTAAGAATGGACCACGAAGTACTACGGTACCGCAAGGGCTGAATTTTTTGGATTTTTGAGCACGAGTTGTCCCATTGAACAATTTCATCGAGTAAATGCTGATTTTTGGTCCAGTTTTTGCGATCGCCTTGCAAGTTCCTACACCCATTAATTACCAAAGATATTTGGTGATTAGTAATAAAAGAATTAGCTTAAAGGTAAAGCAAATTTTACTTAATAATTATCATTATTAATAAAATAAAAATAAAAGTTATATTAAATTGTACTTTAGTTTTAGCAAAAAAAGACATGTTACCTAAGTAACAAGCAATAACAATAAATGCCTAAGTTAACCTAAATAATACAATTTAAAATGCCTCAATTAGTACCCTTTTATTTTATGAATCAAATCAAATTTGCCTTTATACTATTAGTAATAACTGTATATATTTTTTCTAAGTTTGTTCTAGCCAGACCTGATGACATGATCAGACAAATAAGACTTCCAATTTCTCACCTGGCCTGGTCGAACGGGCGCAAAAACAGAGAGTCAAAGTGAACCGTGGAGAGAGAATTTTTTTATACCTCTCTGCTTAGCTAAGAACACTTTGTTAAGGCCCTACGAAAAGTAGATCATAACTATAAACGTCTGTTTTCTATATAAAAAGTTTTTAGAGTAGTAGAGTATATATAGATATTTTATTTGTCGTTGTCTAGAACTCTGTAACATGCTGTATTATTAAGTAATACTAGAAATAGTCTCTGAAATAAAACATTTTTTCGAAAAAGCTCGGTTTATAAAAAAGTAGGCAAATTCAAGCTTAAATCGCAACTGACTGTATTGCTAAATTAGTACCCCCGGAAAACTGCCGGAGAGTAACGCACGAAACTCTTACAGATACGTGGAGTAGTCTATAGAACCATCGTGCTGATTCCATACATGTGGAGCTTTGACAACCGTTCACAGGCGCAGAAGGAAAAGGAAGACAAGGTTTCGTTTCAATTCATTATTGTAGGATAAGAATACAAAGAAGGGGACAGAGAATCCAGCCCCTAAAAAGACTAACCCCAGTCTAACACAAACCCAAACCAAAAACTCCATTTCCCAATTCCACAATCCCAATCCAACTCCTCCTATCTTGACACCCCAGCTTCGAACTTTCCAAAAAAGAAGAAAGAAAACCGCCCAATGCTATCCACCTGGGCAGTATAGCCAGTATACAATCAAATGCATCTCCAACCCTCCTCAATCCGATCCTCCTAACCCCCCAAACAACCCTCCCCTCTTTTTATCCAGGCATCGGATAGGTTTCAATTTCAATTCCAAAGTGTCGCACAAGAGCGAGAGTAAACTGCTCCACAAACCTCGCGATACCTTCCGAAAAGAACGTCGGTAGAACCCCACGACTTTCCCTGTCGTGGTGTGTATACAGATCAAAAAAGTAAGATCTGTAAATGCCATTGTGAGCCATCATCTCGGTAACCCAAGCGCGAGCCAGATAGCACTGATACAAGAAGAAGAACATGCTCAGATACGAGAAGAAATCCAGAAGCGTCTGCCAGACCAGAGGCATCTCGACAATATCGGGCGTCTTCATAATGGCCAAAAGTGGCGGATCTTCTTGACTTTCTGGTTGCTCCTCAAGCCCTTGCTGCAACCCTCTGAAAATGCCAGGCAAGACAAACCCAGGGACGGGGTTCGTAAATGATGTTGGCATATGCTGGGCCACTTTTCTGGTGATGATGATCATGTTTCTCGCTGTTGTCCAGAAACATCCCATAAAGCTATGATGGTGGATAACTCGGTTTCTGATTGTTTCGATAATCTTGACAGGTTCGCCTCCAACTGGGGCGGTGCTTTGCCTACCACCAATCGTGATCGTCAATGGGCCACCACCGGCTTGCATTTCTCTGTCATTAGTTGTAACCACAGTTTGCGCATCTCTTTCTGCAGTTGTAGACCCAGCCTGCACTTCTCTGTCTGCAGTTGTAACCTTGACTGGGGATATGGGCTTAATTGGCGCTGTACTTTGCACACCACCGATCGTCATCGTCAATGGCTCACTACCGATTTGTGCACTTGGATCTGGCACTTGTACACCTCTAGTAATTGCGAGTCTGGTGCTAGTTTGTGTACTGGAATCAGTAGTTGGAGCTCCCACTTGCACCCCTTGATCAACTGAAGGTGCGGCCTCAGCTGGGGCAGTGGTTTGTATACCACCGATCATGATTTCCAATGCTTCCTCCTCGGTTTGCGTACTTGCAGGTACTCTGACTGGGGATGCGGCCTTGAATGGTGATGTTGATTGAAGACCACCGATCGTGGTCGTCAATGGTTCCTCTGGAGTCTCTTCGGTAGGTGGGATGGCGACCAACTCTTCGCTAACTGTTCGTCGATGCGCTCTGGGGTTGAGTGGGTTCATTTGTAATCCGGGCGGCGCAGGAGCAAGAATCTCGAGGTCGTTGCGAGAAGGAGAATCATGGGGGAACCTGCTGGCGAGATCATGCAGCACGTAGTGTTCGAGCTGCCTCTCTATCGCATCAAGTTCCTGGCGTGCTGCTGCATATTTTCCGGAATCTTTCCTGAGTTGTTCCAATTCGAGAGCGTTGACGAATGTCGTCCCCATCTCTTGGAGCTCCCTTGCTTGTTGCGCTAGAACTTGCTCTTTGTGTTGCTCCTCGAAACCCTTCAAATCCTTTTCCATTTGAATACTCTCATTGGCCAACCTCTGGCTCTTTACCTTCTCCGCCTGGAGCTCATCCCTCAAACCTTGAACTATCGTGTTGTATTGTTTTGCGTCCTTTTTCAATGTTTCACTCTCCTCGTATCTCTCCTCATACTGATTCTGGAGGTACATAAAGTCATCTTCTTGCTTCTTTGCCTTCCTGGCGGCGTCTTCGTTTTTGCTCTTCGCATCCTCATATTTCGCTTTCCACTGCTCCGCCTCCTTCTCTAACTCCTTGTTGGCTCTGTACGCCCGATCGACCTCTCCCTCTGCAGTCTCGACACGTTGATTGAGCGTATGAACTTGGGCCCGCAGGTGGTCGAGTTCCGACGACATACTGCTGGGTGTAGCGGCACCGCGAAACGTGTGAATGAGGCTATCGCTCGCGTGGTGCGCGTCGTAATTTTAGTGAGTGGTTGCAAATTTCGTGTTCGTATTTTCCAAGAAATAGTTTGTCTTGACGACAATGGGTATGTGCAACGTGATTACGGTTGCGAAGAAATAGTTTCTGCGTCGAGTCGTTCGAGGGAGCGAAGCGATAGATCTATGGCGACGGCAGCTAGGGGGGAGTCCTTTGTTCCTTCCTCCGCTTGCGTTCTCCCAGCCACTCCACTGCCTTAACCTCGACTTTGACTTTAGCTTCGGAGCCTCTCACAATGACCAATGACTGAGCTACACCCAAGTCACCTTGTAATTGTGTTTGTATAGGTACTTACTTAGATGGTTCCTTGTCTTTGTTCTTCTCAAAGATCGGGGATGGATTTCTGTTGAGTTGGAATGGTCGCGGCATTTCGTTTCTTTGTCTGATGAAGTTGACGAAAACGGGTTGGTCGCAAAATGAAAGAATGCAAGTAATTGCACCAAGAAAATGGGGTACTTTAATTTAATTCAACAATCGACTGTTAAATGGGCGTGAATACATACTGTGTGTGGCGGGATGTTCGATATGTGCTCCCAAGCCCCTCTCAAATTTTGGCAGTGAATCTCACTTGAGCGTGATAGTAGGTAGATCGGGATGAAAACTCCATAGGGAAACCACCTCCTCTAGGTCATCCTCTCCACCTATTGACTAGGTAATTGACCGTGCTATGTCTTGCCTCTCAATCTTCAAATTATCATTCAATTGAGAACTATTTAATAGACTCTCGCTCTATCATTTAATGTTAGCTTAAGGCCGCAATTCTTTACAACTAAAATAATGACCTTATATCGCTCTTACGAGCCGCCATCTTGGAGACCCACTCCCATCTTGCGAGCTGGTATTTTTGGTAGAGACCAATTCTTCGGATCAATCAAATGCCCTCCGTGTCGAGGCTTCCCTCTAACCACTAGTAAATTGTAGTTTGTCCGCCATATCCGAGTTAACATTTGTCAGTCAGATATTTTGGTTACTTTTGAGTCCCTGGTACTTAACAGAGACGTAGTCTTGGCATCCCGATGGACCGCGTTGACCTTGCTTACTATATAGCTATTAGCTGACAATCTGCTTAAATTATTTGCATTTACTTGATAAGCCAAATTCCAGGAATGTAATATACTAAAAGGAAATATTTTACAACAAGCTGGTTTTTAACTTGGTGCCGGAAACATGACAAAATGACGGAATGGGAGGATACAAATAACCCAATGACAGCATTTTTCTTTATCTTGATACGAATGTTATCAATACCAAACCTATCGCAAGGATCACATTCATCTCAATAAAATCCCTCGGATCCAATGGAGGGAAGGAAGCCCCATTTTGAATTGGCACACCACCGACTTCGGTCCCAACAGAAGATTTTCGATATGAAGGAAAGGGCGCAGAATGGAGCATGTAGGGACGTGAGCATAACATCAACCCCAGATTTATCTATCAATTCGCAACAGTGACGGCGGTATGGTACAAGGGACTGCGAAAACTGATTCATCCTCCAACACACTGACTTCTTCCACCAAATGTATATCCCGGATCGTTTACTGGTCGAGACGAGTAGGGAAGGTTCCTTTCTCTGCCAAATCGTGAGCCCACGTTCACTTCGCGAAGTCCAGTCTGGATGCGGGATTGTTGTACTAACCTCGTTGCTCATCCCATCTCTCACACCAGTTGCTTGGGCACAATGAACGGTACGCCAAAAAGAACTACGCCACAGTCAGAACAATCTTCCGATCCTCTTCCGATCCAACCTACTTGACGGCAAGGCGCGAAATCCTCTCCCTTTGCTAGAATGCACTTGTGGTAGTCGACATAGTTTTGCCAGCAATGCTTGGTCTGGTTTTGGTTCGGGAAGCGGGCATCGAAGCCTAGATTAGGAATTGAGGGTTAGGACAATCGAATTGGGTATCTGCGAGAGGTAATATGTACCAGCTAGGGAAAGTTAGCAATCAGGCCATTTCTTCCCGGGCATCCAACGCTGATCGAGACAGCTCCCGCAACTTACCAGTCACAAACTTGAAGGGCTTGGTCTCGCGGTCGTCAGACATGTTTGCTGTCACAATGCGAATCGGTTGAGTAAAGAGGGGTAAAAGTGTCTGGTGGTGGTTCAATTGCTGAAGGGGAGTTGAAGTGGTAGGTGAGGTCGTTAGATTTCGAACATGGCCGAGCTCCAAGCCGCGCTAAACTTTGCCGCTGGGTCACGTGCGTATTATCTTACGACACCGGATCTGACCTCCTTCTCATTTGCACGTAGATACCTAATTTTGACACCCCTTCCCCCCCCTCTTTGATCTCGAATTCAAGAGAGCGCAAGTGTGCCATATTCATTGATTTTGCCCAGCAAGTGCTCGAGTTTCTTTGTTGTCAAGATGTCTTCTCAAAGCAGGTCTTCAAAGAAACAATAGGATGGTTTCAACAGCCCAAGCCCCATTTTCTTTTTTTCGGAATTTTATTCCGTGGTTAAAATAATCTGACGTCCGTTCTCTACATTCACAACCGATCCATCGGCAACCAAGATGGCCACTCGAAAGAAAAAACAAGGGAAAGGCGTAGAACATTTGTCTACCTGGAGATTCGACGAGATATTGTTAAAAAAATTCAGGAGTTGGCGGGTTGGTCTTCGAGATTGGAGAACTTTTGATTATATTCCACATTCATATCAACGATATGACTATGTGCCTGGAAAGATTGAGAATCGGATTCGAGGGAAAAAGCAGCTGGATGTCTACGATTTAGGGGCTCCGGAGCCTTTCCGGCAAAAGGATAAGTCAGAGGACTATAAAACAGAGTGGCTGAAGGGGGAGCTGTCGCAATTTAAAATGAAACCCAACAATCCACGGTGCTCGAAAAATTGGAAAGGGGTAAAGATTCTTGGGGAAGGGTATGCTGTCATCTAATATTTGTTTGACGTGATCTGCGAATCAAACGGAGAGTTCAAAACTAATGCGATGATAGTGGGGAAGGGAGAGTGGGTTTATGGAGATTTGAAGGGCCTCAGATACAGAATCGATTGCCAGAATATGTCGCAGTCAAGGAAGCTAAAGACCCCGGTGATCTAGAAGACGAGGTCGCGTTGCAACTAAAGCTCATGCAGTGTAAAACTGAGCATATCCTGCTTCCTCTTCAAACCCCGTTGAGAACCAAAGTGGAAGAAAATGATGATTACACTTACGACAAATATATGGTAGTGCTCCTCGAGTATTGTGAAATGGGCGATCTCAGGGGTCTGATATCAAGACGAAGAGCAATGTGAGATAAGATAGCCTTCTTGTGCATTTTATACTAACAAAATACCTAGGTCAAAGAGATTCACTGAATTATCGCTCTGGCATATGTTTGACTGCTTAGTGGATGGGGCTACTGTATTGGGTTACGGCGCGGAATACAAGTTTGATAAAGACCTAAAACAGCATGTTGAGGAACTTGAAAATCCACCAAAAGAATGGGAAGTTATAGCCCATCTAGATTTCAAGCCACAAAATAGTAAGTCATTCCAACTGCATAGAAATTATGAGCACTTTTCTAATCTCTGTAGTTATGGTGGCGGCCGCAAAAAAGCCGCATCAGATTCCAATTCTCAAGGAAAGTTGCCGCATAAGCTAAAGTGATACTATCCAATTGACTAACACAGAACAGATTGGGGATTTTGGTCACTCCTATACGATAACCCCTCGATACACTGAAGAGCAACCAGAAGAATTAGCAAAGTACAAGAGGACGCTCGAAAGAATGCGAAGAGCTGGTACGCCAGGTTACCGAATACCGGTATTTAAACTCTCCCTCCTATCCGAAGGTACTGGTATATTGACGCCCTCAAAGGAACAAACATCAGAACTATGGGGTTACAAAAATTGGTATGATCTCGGCGTCCCTGGTTATTTCGGCCCGTGGTCAAACCTGTGGAACGTTGGATATATCATGTACCTGCTCTTAACTCTTGAGACAGTAAAAGGAGATCCTATAGAGCGCTATCCCAGACAACCGGATATTTTCTGGCCGAATTTTCCTATCAATGGGCAACCAGCGAAAGGCCATACATATTGCGAAAACTTGTCAGCATATTATGAAATGTATAGCAAGGAGTTGAGGGATTTGATCTTTGAGTGTTTATACGAAAGGCCTGAACATAGACCGTCCCTCTACAAAGTGAAGAAGAGGATTGCGGTTGGTATGATACATGCGTATGATGCAACGGAAGTGGGTTAGC
Organism: Hymenoscyphus fructigenus; assembly: GCA_001414455.1. Taxonomy (NCBI): domain Eukaryota; kingdom Fungi; phylum Ascomycota; class Leotiomycetes; order Helotiales; family Helotiaceae; genus Hymenoscyphus; species Hymenoscyphus fructigenus. The sequence continues at coordinate 151,858 of LKUV01000087.1, read as the reverse complement.
TTTCCGTAGAACCGTTGTACTCCTCGAGACTTTGAAGTGCACTAACTCCAAGATAGGACGCTGGGCAGAGCACGGTAGAGCCTCTAAGCAGTTTTCAACACATTGAGCCACAGAACGCAGAGCCTCACGAGTCTTCGGGAGAAGAGTCACCGACGCGTTCTTCAGCTGAGCAGCCTTCTTTTAAAACTGCCCCTGCAGGGGATAAGCCTATTAAATTGCCTCGCCAACTAACTTCACGAGAACCATCATTTTCTTCAGAATATTCAGAACCACAAGCTCCTTCACGACCGAGGCAGCGGGGTGGGAAGGTTAAGTCGCTCGACATTAAAAAAACTGCACGGCCGAGATCTAAAAGAGTTATTCCGGATAGTATGGCGGATAGTACTGATTTAATTACTCAATCATATGTTCATGTGAGTGACGAAGGGTTCCCTGCTCCATATCCCTCAAAACCAAAGAAAGGGAATGATGTCTCGGATGATTGGGTTGAAGTAGTTCCCAGTGCTGGTACAAAGAGAAGCAGGAGCAGAAACGAAGATCAAGGAGGTCGAGGTCGAGCCTTTACTGGTTATCGTAGCAAGACTCAAAAGACGGAATCTTCTGGTACGAGTGGCAGCCGTAAAAACCAAGGCAACAAGAAAGGGCCACCTGTCAAGTTAGCGGGGACTCCGCTTGGGAAATCCACTCATGAAACGACTTTTAATGGTACCCATTCTAGTCTAACTGCAATACAAGCGGGAATGGCAATTATGACCGTCAAGCGGGGTACACAAAAAACTGTCGTCGCGAGTAATAGAGGAACACCACGAAGAACAACTTCAAGAAGGGAACCAGAAAAACCACAGATTTCGCCAAGGTCCAATGTCAGACAAGCCTTTGAAAAACGATTCGGAGCAAATACAGAAATAATCTTCCGGATCTTCCACCTCGACGGACCCCCTCATGAAGAACGAGCCATCGGTATAACTGATGGATTTATAATTCGGGATCTCAATAGCACAGCAACAGTTCTCGATCTCAAGAAACAAATCCGTGAGGCTACAAAGAACGACGATGACAGACTCGATGTCGATCAAATGTTTTTGGAAATAACTTCTCTCCCGGGCAGACGTCTCAATCTCAAGGGTGCAGACAACCAGACTTTTGCTCAACTAGGAATCAATGGGCTAACATATCCAAATGTTAATGTCAATATGAGAAATCGAACTGCGGGGACAAATGCCGTTAGTGCCAGACGTTTCCCATTAGGTCTCATGGTCAATATAGATGTTAGAGATGCTAGATCCGACAGATGGATTCTGGAGTTCAAGGGGTTGGACGAGACGATAAGGCTGAGGAATTTGAAACAGAGAGTTACCACGTTAACGAGGGTTCCCATGGCGAACCAAGTGTGGTATTACGAGAACAAACAGTTAGGAGTGGAGGAGAGTGGCAAGCAGCTTCAGGAGTTGTTGAGGCAGGGAGAGAATACATTTATAGTTATGGTCAAGGACGAGAAGATTTTTGTAGATTATCAGATGCCAGACGTGAGAATACCAGATGTGGAGATGGCAGATGTGTAGGCTAGAGGAAGTGGGGGGAAGAAAGGAGTTGGTTCAAGTGAGTTTCAGTTTGTCCTGATGTTATTCCTATAGCGAATAGATTCTGATATGATTTTTCTCTAGCGAATTATAATGATGTTATTGATAACAATTGGCTCACTAAACTGAAAAATCTAGGGAGGGGGGCGCGACCTTATCATTAACTCAAAATTTAGTTTCCCTGTACTTGTATTTATTGTATTACACCACTATGTTTGCCATTATCAAAGAAGCTACCGGGTTTCGCTCATTGTAAAAGAGAATTATTTTGTTTTCCAGTTATCCTCAGAGGGATAATGGCACTCCATTCATACATACATAGTTATAGATTAAACAAGCAAACCTTGTCTTCCAGAAATTTATCACGGAGTAGGAACCAGCTCTTATAAAAACAACACATTTCCACTCAGGCTTGTCCTGTTCGTCGACTTCTCAGTACACAAAACTGCGCCGCCACGTCACTTAATCACTTCAAGTTGATACTAGTATAATTAGCTCCTAGTCTCATCACCAACAATCCTATACAATGCCACACCCAAAAAGAATATATGCGTCTCCACGCCTAACGCGCTAGCCAACCAACCCACCAACCCAAAGCCCTGCTTTGCTTTGCCAGCACACCCTACAAGCCACAACCATCATCAGCCTCTCAACCAACTCTCACTCAACCACTCTTTTTCAACAACAAACCCAAGTCCGCATCCGCAGCCGCAGCCGCTCATTTGGTACAACTACAGGGGCATCCAAGTAACCCCAGCCATCCATCCCCAGAGTCTCAAGTCCCCCAAACTCCGCCCATGAGGAACCTTAAAAACGTATCCCTTGGTATTTACAAACATCAGGCCAAAGCACCTTACAGTGTAAACAAGAAATTACTCATTATTCAATATTACCCAGAGTAACTCAGAGTAGAGTAGAGTTGAGTTGAGTAACGAAGAGTAATACATGTAATATTTGAATAGGAATTAAACTAAAAATAAGATACTATTAAATAGTAAAAAATTACCTTTCAAGCAATCGCGCTTTTCTTCTTTAATGTAATTAATAAATTAGAAATACTTAAATTTATTGAGAATCCTATTGTCAAAGGCTTATAAAAGGATTCTTATATTATTCCAACCCCTAGACCGATCTCCGATAATCGGCCCGACGTTACTCTATTCTATTATATTCATTATTCACACTGGCACCTTACTCTGACAACGACAGTACTTGCATCGAATCACTCACCCACCCACAAACCTACTTTCACAACACAAAACTCAACTCATATAAACAGAATTAGACAAATATATTATAAGTCTCAAGTCTTTCGTCCCCCAACCACATAAGGTAGAGCAGAACAAGCCATCTCAAAATACCTGATTATCTCAAATCTAGAAACACCTCCCTCCTCACCCTTCTTCATTCAATACAAATCATTCATGAATTCCATAATGAAATCCAAGTCGCAAAAGGAACAAGACGTAGATAGTAGAGTAGAAGAAGTAAAGAAGAACTTGAAATGAAGAGAAGAATACAGAAACAAGAAAAACTCTGAATGCATCCCAACCATCCCATGAAGTGATAGAAAACTCTCGAAAGTGCAATCCCAGTCCCCATCCCGAAACAAACGACCTTGAAAACAGACAAAGATGCATGTGACGTTTCCTTTTAGTTTAAAACGCCCGTAAAGAGACCCAGAAATAAGAAAATAAAGAGGAAAAGAAGCTCCATGATATCGTTCCGTATTCATTATACCCATCATTCAAATTCCATAAGTTCCATCGCAAGTAGGGTTCCGCAGAATACCCACCAGATTACCAACCATCTTCTCAAAAAGATTTGCTCCCAATTTTGAATCCCCTACAATGCCGCTGTAAGATAAAAAGAACTCCTGAAAAGTAAGTATCAAAGCCCCCGCCAATTCTAAAAAAGAAGACGTCGACCCAATTTCTCAATGCAACTTCTCCCTCAAATACACGACCGCCGCATACCCCGCGCAACAAGTCGTGCTCATCCCATGCCCACACCAAGGACATTTAACACTCGTGCTGATAACCCCACTAACACCCAAATGCTTGTCCTCGACCACATTGTCCGGTTTCGCCATGCACTCGTAAATCTTGCTCGGCATGTCATGGAAGTACTTGCACGAACAGCAAACCACAAACATCTTAGCGATCGGCTCGGGAGTTGCACTTGGGTGAGCTAATTGAGTTGATGGCGATCCGCGTCCGGTCTTTCCTACGCCTTGTGGAGGGCGTGGAAGACCTAGACGTGCATCTCGGAGGTAGGTGCTTGAAGGAGAATCGGGATGGCCTTCTGAGTCTTGCGAAGCGGTTGAGATCGGTCCTGGTCGGATGAGCTCTCGAGTTACTGGGTCGCGAGGCTGAGCTGATTCTTTACCCTTCAGATGCTTCAAGATTCCGCCTTTAGCCTTCTTTGGTGCAGGTTTGGTAAGTGCTTGGTGTTTGAGTGCTGGAAGGAAACTTAGATCTTGCAGTTCTGGCGTTGAAGCGGATCTGTTCAGACTCAATTGCCGTTGCAAGGCGCTTGCTGATTTACTTTCCTTTGGCTTCTCGTCTCCCTTTGCTAGGTTGGGTGCAGTGGCAGAGCCCGTAAGTGATCGATGTCCTGTTGGGGTTTGTGTCCGCTCTTCATCGTCCACAAATTCCATTGACATGGCAGTTCTGCTGAAATTGTCTTGGCTACGGATTGATGCTTTGTCGTGATGAGCTGCGCCTGACATCATTGTTGGCTTTTGTGTTTGGTGAGGAAGAGAGGTGGTGGAACTTCCAGGGCCATTGGTGAAAAGTTTCACATGTTTTGGGTCAAGGGAGCTCATGGGTGGGAAATATTCCTTTTGCGATTGAGGTCTCGAGGCCATTGGTGTCGTAACATTCGAAAATTCGTCCAAAGTCGAGTATTCTTCACTGGAGTCAGTGGCTGTCCGAGCATGGGAACCGGATCTGGCACCTTGTTCTTTCCATGCTGGATGGCTCGAGGGACCATGATGAGCTGCCGATCGTTGTAATTCTGGTGGGAAATCCTCTCCTAGGAATCTATCCGCTTTACTAGACCGTCCGGCAAAGGTATCCGTCACAGGAGTTCCTGGCTTGCGCTTTGTTGATGCGGGGTTCTCCACAGTATCGAAAATACTGGAAACAAAACTGTTTGCACTTGGAGATGCTAATCTAGCTGGAGATGTCATAGGAGACTGTTTCGAAAATACAGATTTAGCAAAGCTTTTAAGACCTTTGGACGCTTTCTGGATCTGATAGGAGCTTACCATCTCAGGGGCTGGAGAACGAGATGGAGAATGATCCTCCAACTCCAGCTTTGGGGGTGTGTAATCACTAAAGAAAGAAAATGGACTTTCAATATCGCCTAGGGGTTTCGCCTGTGTACCGATATGCTGAGTTGCTGGCTTTGAAGGTGGCTCGTTGCTCATCTGGCTCTTTACAGAGTGGAAAGATGGTGATCGTTCTCGGTTGGCTTCTGAAGAGGTCTTGAATCGATAGTCATCTTTGAAAGCAGCCACTGCTCTCTCCTTACTTTGCATTCGTTGGTTCTGAACATAACTTCCGTTATCACGTCCCCGTGAATCGCTAGATCGGTCTCTGCTTTTGAGAGAAGACCTGTCCAAAGAATTTGGAGAAGCGCCCCTCGGATGACTGTTCATTTCCCCACTCGTTCTTGGACGGCTACTGGAGGGCGGATATCTATTCTTGCTTGCATTTGATGCATCACGTCTCGAAGATGGTGGATTTTGATCGCGAGCCTCTGTTGCCATTTGTGGAAACATGGATTGCCGTGCCTTCCCAGTGTTGGTCTTTTTTTGCATCATTGGACCATCATCTGAAATGGAAGATTTCATATCTACTTCTGTGAACTTTCCCTCATTGCTGCGTCCACCATCCCAGTGTGCAGGAGCGCGCGAAGATTCAACATACATTGAAGCTGGAGCTGTTGGGCGTTGTCTATTTACCATGGATGGATTTAAAGATGGCTCGCGGCTAGAGGAACCATTTTTTACAACCGAAATTGAGGGTCGATCATGGGTTATAGATTGTCGAATCCTGTCTTGATTAGATGCCTCCTCTGAAAGTCTAAGTTTAAGACCACCAATAAATCCATTATTTCCACCTGCTGGTGGAGCCTCCTTCGTTGGTGTGGGTTGTGGAGATGCCGAATTATGATTATTTTTCTTGCCGTGTAAAAGATTCTTTAAACTCAAATCAATGCTTCCCCTCCTCGAGCGATTGGCACTCTTTTTGCCATCGTCTTTTGGCGATGTCTCGGGCGGAGTGGTTTGGACTGCAGGTGATGATGCTGAGCGATCCATCGCTGGCATGTTGCGGAACCGATCGGACGTTGGGGGAGCTTTACTCAAACGGTTCTTCATGCGTGCAGCATATTTGGCCTCGGTTTCCGCCTTCTTCTCCGCCTCAAGTTTCTTCTTGTCGGCCTTCTTCTTGTCTTTGGCCGCCTGCTTCTCCTTCTTCTTCTTGTTCCCCGTAATATCTTCCCAACCGGGGGAATGGCATATCGAGGACCGATCGGATTCGTCTCCACTCTCTCCTTCCGTCTGTGGAACAGCACCGCCTGCCTTGATGACATATTTCTTAATGTTGTTTCCCTCCTTCACGAGCGCAGGAGATTCGGGGGAGGGCGGAACTGCGATTGAGAGGGTGGGAGCTGTCATGGTGCGGTTATGGTTTGCTAGCATTATAGGAGGTGGTTTCGAACTCGTCTGGTTTGTATGGTAGGAATGGTGGTTTACCTCCATGGACATCGTACTTTTACGAGATTGAGGAATCGCGGGAGGTGGTTGTCCTTGCAAGCGATTCACCTACAGAGGCATTGTTAACCAAGCCGTGATGGGAGGCGCACTTTGCTTCGCCTTGAATCACCACTTACCTTGTGTTTTCGCTCGAGATCCAGCATCCGTTGAAAGGTATTGCGCCTTGCCAGCACTGGCTGTCCATTTCTATCGGTGGTAGCCATCGTCGTGGATTGTAGAATTAAAAAACGCGACGTCGACCTTGTTGGAGCTTCAAGTAACGGGATATTCAACACCAAGGCAATCCGGTGCTCTTGGTATCATCCAATCACTCTCGGCACAGCCGGAAATTGGCGTGAATAGCAAACTCGCAGGACTTTGACGTGAACGGGACGAGGGGTGAGGTTGAAGATGTCGATTTAGTTATTTTGCTGCGAGTGGTTTGAGCGTTGCTGTCAATGCGGGGCACGTATGTCATACTCTGTCGCCATCAGAACGGGGAGCAAAAGCGAGGGTGAGGAGGAAGTCGCAATAGGAACGAGGAATCCAGGAGTTTGAGAGTTTTGTCGATGTTAAAAAGAGTGGGAAGTCCAGTAGCCAAGTAGGAAATGGGAGAAAATGGATGGGCAGTGCTTGTTGGAAAAGGAAAATCTGGGTCGGGGTCAGTAGATACAGACTTCGCTGCACGGCTTTTTTGGGGCTCGTCTCGCCGTCTCGCCGTCTCGCAGAGGAGAGTTGGTTTGACGACAGGGAGTCCAATTCGTTCCAACTCGCCAACCAGGGGTCGACAGACATGCCATGCTCATGCTGCCGTGGAGCCGGTCATCTCTACAAAGAAAATTGCCCTGAAGAGCGGGCCTCTACCATACGTCCCTATCACGTTGCCCTCACAGTCTGGTAACATCTGATCCGGGCGAGACATTGGGGGAGAGGATGATCAACATATTGGTGGCACCACCAATTCCTTGACACCATTTGACAGCATCGGCTCTCTCAGCTCTCGCCATTCGCGAAGGGCACGCGAAAAAGTCCCGCAGGGAGAGAGCGCTGCTTGGCACTAGCGAAAGGGATAAAAGGGGCAAAAGGGGGGCAGAGAGGAAGCGAAGGCTACAAAACAATGCATGCGAGACGTCGACCGGCTCTGCAGCGGGAGAAGGGGCAGCAAGGACGCAGAATGCTGGGGCGGGCGCGAAAAGAACCTTGAATACGAGCCATCTTCCATCGATCTGCCCCGCATTCGGACAGAAAAAACTGGAGGGTGGCTCTACTCTAAACCTAGAAGAGAATAGAGGTTAGAGTTTGCCTTCGTACAGAACAAACTTTGCTGAGACGTGTATTCTTTGCTGCAGCGGTGAGTTCTAAAGTCCTTCTCTTCACCAGGTGCTTTTGAGTCACTTTTGCTTGGCTTCTTGCGATGTTCTTTGGGCGCATGGTTTGACTTGCAGCAGGCAATAGTAGCGTTCTTAAGGTACTAGGTACCCGTGTTTTTCGGGGTCGCTCCGATTTCGAGGGTGCGAAGCTTGTCCTTGATACTTCCCTCTTTTAAGAGGTCTGAGAAGGGTGAAATAGGCTGATTGCAGAGGGTCATGCTCCTGCCGCATGTGTTATGAAGGCGTTCTCGAAAACGGAAAGGGAAAAGCCGAAGTTGGATTCGTCACTGAATGAGGAGCAACAAGACGACATTCTCTGGCCCTGGAAAACATCGTCATCAGGCCGCTGCCCTGTCGCCTTTGCCCAAAATAGTGCTTGACCCCTGAATTTGATTCGGGTGGCTTGTTTGGCGAATCGGACGATCCCAGGCTAGTAAATAACCTCCATGACCCAGCGATCCAGCATGGCATGTGGCTTGACAATGACACCAACCATTATTGATTGTTACGGTATTAACAACCTTCTTCCGAGTCTTTAAACTTGTCGATAACCTCACGGGTGCCTGCAGGAGCCAGCAGGAGCCAGCAGATGTCCAAGCATGCACAAATACTGGATGGGCATACACAACCCAGGGGTTCAGGTTCCCAAAGATACAAGAAACCTGTTGTGCCATTCAGCTCCAATACCTTCCCGGCAGTTGCAGGAGGATCGTGGCCATGAGCTTTCCCCACAATCAGCCATCCCTCCATTGAAACAAATGCCAACTTATGTAATGAGCATGAAAAGCAAGAACAGCTTCAAATCTCTTTCCCCGCGGAGTTTGGTAGGCATGAAATGTGAGTTTGCGGGACGATGAATCACGCTGAACACAACGAGAAACGGTCCTGTAAACAGTAGTGTCGAATCGGAATAAAAAATCACCTAATCCTCGGGTGTGAGGTTTATTCTACCGCGCCTTGGAATTGGAAGCTGGAGAAAGGGAGAGAAAGGGACACAACAGTAAGTTAACGTTGTCTGTCATAGCACTCCAGCTGGAAAAAGGTCCAAACACGACCTCAAGTCGAGGCATTCTAGTCAAAGTAATTCCTATCTCTAGAGTAACTTTTCTCCTCTTCTGCCGCTTCTTCTCACTCATCTTCGCACGTACAAACCTCCAACATCATCGCCACCTTGACACGTCGTCGAGTAAGCGCTACGAAAATACAATTACAAAATAGATAAAAACCCGCAGCACACTACTTACTATTGGCATACCACATTGTTCATGAGGCATCATCCTCTACAACTCACTGCCCGGTGCTGTTCAGAGCCCCAGAGCCCCAGAATCCTGCTCGGCCATTCTTTCCTCGCCATAACCCTACTTGGCTCTCATCGGCCAACCTCGAACCTTCCGTCCGAACATCCCCCATTAAAAATTCCCAGAGCCTTAGGCGGACGGCTGGTGATAGATGAAACGTGTAGTAAACGTGAAACTTGTATGGATATAACCTCTCCTCAACAACCTAATTTACAACTCCCCCCTCCAGTCACCGAACAAAGTAGCGAGGACCTACGAGTAGACGCAGCCCAAATTACGATGAACGAAGCTAAAAGGTTCCCCAACGTCTGACCGGCTCGGCTCCCTTCAATTTTGATAATTCTTTGACTCAAGAGAGGAACAACTCACGTCGCACATGAGTCTGAGAGTCGATCATCCACGTGATGCACGAACCTCTTGACGCGTACCGGCACCACTTGCGTGGCCGAGGTACTATGTAGGCAAGAATTGGGATTTAGGTAATAGGTACGTGCTTGTGGCTTGCTAAGACGTTGTATCATCTCATCTAATTTTCTTGGAGATGCAGAGATCATCGATGTGCATATTCGGATGTGGAGATTTTGCACGCCTTTTTAGTCTCTTGACTATTGAGGTGCGAAATTGCGTGTTACCCAACATCTTGGAGCGCTGTGTCCCAGTGGTCATGGCCGAGTCGAGGTACCGACGACCATTGAGTCGGAATAATTTTACGGAAGCTTGTGGTAGCTAACGCTGGCGCGGTTTCTTGTCTTTTCCTTTTTCTCGTTTGTGGGTCTGTGATCGTGTTCAGCCATCACAACGGCATTGATGAGAGGTCTTTCGTAGCTTGTCGAATTACCTCGTAGCATGTTTCTTAATTTCCTCCTCTTAAGCAATTGGTGGCCGCAACATTGCTAGCCAATGATGACAACGAAATTCTCAACGTTTGACAAAGACATTTCTCTGTCTCAACCGACGTCTTCCTTTTCTTAAATTTTTCGCTCCTGCTCTTTAAAATCTTTTGTCAAGTTTCAAATACTAAACATCAGGAATATGTCACCTCAGTTTTCCCATCCCACGGAAGCTGGTGTTGTTGTTTGTTGTCGAGTGGACTCTTGCTGTCGATTTTTCACTCTCTTTGATCATTGTTAGCTCTTTTCTTTCCTGGTGCTTGTCTTTTACTGGGTTCGGTTTGGCAGTAAGCCAGGAGAAGGTTTCTGACGAAATAAAATATGTGTATAGCTTGATGGTGTGATTACCAGAGGGTGGACCCGTCCACGTTTTCTTTTCTGCTGTTATGTGGTGCATAATACCCTGCATATTACCAACAGCTAAAGCTACATACTCGACTCCAGCTGAGATCTGATCGAGATAATCTTCAGCGAGACTATTTGGGAGATGATACAAGCCTTCACAAAGCATGCTTGTCAACAAGTTGGATCTCTCATTATGTTGATATGCCGGACAAAGAAGCGTATTACAAGCTCTCTAGTATTTCGAGTGTGAAAAACAACCAGCCGAGCTCCTTATTTTAGGCTTCCAAGGAACATCTTTCATTCTAGAACATTTGTCTTCGAGGATGAGCAGATTTGAAATGCCGTAGACTTTTATGAAGGTGCTTCCTATGTGCCCTTGTTCACTCTCATTCAAAACTCTCTTTTGGCACTATGATTTGCTTACCTACACTATTCCATACCTTTTTGCAAAGCAGGAAAAGCATCCAGGTGGATTACAGAGTGTTTGCCTTGGTAGTTCGAACTCTCGGTTGAGCGAGATGATAAAAAGCATCCTTCCACTCTACGAATTCAAAGCACACTACACACATATTCGTTGTAGACTTTAAAGATGGTAAATGTGTTCAATTACAGTCATTGGAACAATTCTTAGATCTCGTTAGCCCCGACCGATGTTTTACTAAGAGTCCTGTAGTCTATGGTGTGGGTATATCCATAAGTTATTGATATTGTCGAGAATTTCCTTGCTGCCGATTTATTATGTTCAGTCTCCAACTATGCGTAAGAGACCCGGCAGTACAACCGCTCAAGGTTTTAACGGCTCTCCACCTGCGATGTTCCACAATGTATCTCTTGTTTGGACCAAATACTTGTTGGTAGAGTAAAGTTACATCGTTGTAGGTGAAGAACATAAATCGCTAGGATTTGAATAATGCAAAAGCCCAACTCTCGATGTAAGATTTCTAGATTCCCAGTTAAACATGCCAGTCACCTGTCTTCTTGGATCGTGGGCCGCTTCGTTACTTTCATCTCCTCCTTTTTTAAGGCTTCTTCTGGTTTACTTGCGCGGCCATCGTCGAAAAGGGGTTTTCCGGAAAATCATATCTTAGAATTTCATGAAGAGACTCTAAGATGTCGGCACAAAATCTGGGGAAATCTGGTTTCATAAATGCGACCAATTCTTCCCTTTCCAATTTCTCGCCTAGGTTCTTGGTGGTCGTTTCTGTCGTTCATTGCCACGTGGAAATAAAAAAGAGCAGGGCACGAGTACGGAGTATATTGTGCTCTTCTTTTTTTTTTTTTGGGGGGGGGGGGGGGGGGGGTATCTTCTGAATTCTACAAGTCTTAGTTATTCTTTTCCTTAAGGTCCTTCTATCTCCTCAGGCGATGGTTGTTAAGCTAGAAAACGAATACCAGAGCGGCCGTCATTCAAGACCTTGTGTGAGTAAGGTTTTAAACATCAACTTGGTGAATACACGAGAAATTATTCCAACAGGCACGGAGGCGGAAGAGAGTCATGTTGTTTCCGGGATCCGGGTCGGAGGAAAGTTAACTATGTTGAGCTACGGTCATCGGAACAAAATCCGGACCTCGTAACCCCTAACGGATTGAATATCTCAGGGGACTGGAAATAATTGTGTGTATTAAATGAGCTAGTGTTGTTGTTGAGAACCTCTTTGCTGTCGAATTCTACTGTTTTTTTCGTCAAAGCCGTAGGTCGGTATAATGTTCATGAGAAGATTGTAAGTTGAATTTTTTGAAAACATTAACTATTCTACTTAGGCATTTCCGCTGGCCGGTCATTGGACAGGCCACCAATCTATATAAAACCATATCCCACTTGGTATAGCACGTTGTCAAGGCTGCTTTGAAAATTTTACGAATAGTAGAAATAAATGCATCATCCTCTATCCTTCTTGGCAAAGCTTGTTTGAGCCTTGACTATCTCTCATAATGCTTTTCATGTTTGGACTCCGTTTATTTTCAAAAAGAGATACTGACGAATTCTAAAGTTAGACAGTTGTACCTGAACGCTTAATATGAATGAGTTTTCCTACCATCGATGTTAAAAATAAGCACACTGGGGTGCTAGTTATTTTAGGTTGAACGATTTCTGGTCAAGGGAACCTTTCATAAGCTTTAGGGTGTCTTCTATAATCTTCTATTAAAACGCTAGCGTTTACATCTAACTAATTTAATACAGAACTTATGAAAACGCGTTTATAATATCTACGCATAGCCTTGTAGACGAAGGCGCTTTTTGGGTTTTCCATACCAACTTAGCATTTATCCTTTCGGACAACAACATTCCTGTTTTCGGTATCAAAAATTTGACCACATTTTAAAATTGTAGAGTTATGCCAATCACCACATGCTGAAACAATGTCGTTTGCGTAGTTCTCTACGGTATCGCAGCCCACCTCTATATCGTAGTTGTTCTAGTAAACTGTCAATTAGTGTGGCTTGGATGGCTTTGGGGCAACGAAACACCAAAAAAAGTATAAACTTACATCGTTGTTAAGAAATATTGCAAAGCTATATTGACATGCAACACGCGAGGTGTCTTTAGCTTTGACGAAACACTTGGTGCCTTTCTGTGATTTCTTTCCCAGGTGTTCTGCATTTTCTTGTGTCGCCGCAACACCTGCTCCCTCCCACTCTAAGCGGTGTCCATCAAGTCCATAGCAGATGGGCTTTGGCTAAAAGAGACAAAAATCATGTTAGCATTTAGACCGAAGGATACCTTGTGGTTGGGTATGCTTACTACTTCAGTTCGGGTTTCTAGGGTAGTATTGAAGTGTGGGAATCCCTCCAAAATAACGACTGGTGCGCTGAGAGCTAATATTTCATGTTAGCAAGGACTTAAGAATTCAGGGAAGATAACTTTCCATTAGAGCAAGTCCTAAAAGAAAGAATATAGTAGTAGCAAGGTACACTTTGTTAACCGTTGTCATGTTTGTTGGTGTGTTGTATTTTGTCTTGGGAAATGAAAACGTTGTGACAAAAAAATAAAGAAAAAAAGGTTAAGTACAGCTCCAGTAGCAAGACTTTTATAGATTGATTTCCACTATCGATGTGAATCATAGCACTGCATTTCATGAATAATGAGAAGGAAGTCATAGAGTATCTTTTATTTTATTCACGAGTATTCAGAAACTGAATAACTACTTTAAGTCACTCCAAGTAACTTAATTCAACGTCAGACGATGTGCTAGAAGACTGGGTGCATAGTTTAAGAATAGAGGTAATAAGTTCCTGCAAAAGTAATATTGTTTCTTATAACGAAACCAATTTGAGTAATTGTCTCTTTGCTACTACCTCGTAGATAGTAAGTAGTTATTTAAATAAATGTAATTTCTTCTTAAAATAAAAAGATGTTTCATATTTGCAGATTACCCAAAAGTAATTCAAGTAATTAAGAAGCATTTTGCTATTCTTTAATAATTCTCTTACCGCACTGAATCAGAGTAAGAACTATTGATATAAATCGAGTTTTCTTTTTAAAACTTAATCTTTCCAGTAAGAGTGCTTATCATTACAAGGTTACGAGAAAGATAAGGCCTATATCGAATAAAGAAGACGAGTCTTATTTATTCGTGAATTCTTCGGAGTCATTACACGTGAGCCGGTGAACATTTCGCGTCGGCGATCTTTTGATCGCGATTGGTCAGTCCGCGACTACGGTGAACTGGAAGCTCCACCTTCGCGTCGTCCAGCTTCAAATATTTTGCCTCAACTCCATGCGAACGGCTCATAACCATCATAACGACTACATCACAGCATCGCCTCAATTAAAATTCGCTTTGCATCCAAACCCGATCTCAAATGTATATAATTAGCCGATTCGTTCCTTCGTCCGTTTTGGTCACTCCCATGATTGCCACGCCACGCCACTGTTGATTTGATGCTCAACAATGGATCGGGGCAGGATATCTGGAATCCACCATAAGACAGCTCTCGACGCCGCAAAAAGTGCTCATACAACAATAGCTCATGTTGGCCAAAAACGAAATTATGATGAATTCCGCACCAGGCAGTTACCAGAAGTGAAAACAACAACGGCTCTGGTTGATATCACCAACAAGACCGAATTCCGTCGTCCGACTTTGCAACTGAACAAGTGTTTCGAGCCTCTCAAAGCCAGTGAGATACGCGATGTGGCGTATCGCCAAACCTCGGAATATTCACAGAGACGAGCCCTTGCTCTCACGCCTACACCAGTCTCAAACCCGATACTAAACCTTGCGCACCCTGCTTATGGATTACCAAAACAATTTGTTGCCAATCTTGCTTCCCTTGGCGTCAAATCAATCTACCCATGGCAGTCCGATTGTCTTCTCAAAAGTGGAGCTTTGCAAGGCGAGCAAAATTTGGTGTACACGGCTCCAACCGGGGGTGGAAAATCATTAGTGGCAGACATCTTGATGATCAAGAAAGTGATAGAGAATCCAGGCAAAAAATCAATACTCGTTTTGCCATATGTTGCTCTCGTGCAAGAAAAATTGAGATGGATACGGAGTGTAGTAAATGCACTCGTCAAAGCCGTACCCGAGGACCCCAACGCCACCAAATTTCCGTCAATTTGGAGAAAGCGAGGAGATGAAGAGTCAATTAGGGTCGTTGGCTTCTTTGGGGGCAGCAAATCCAATGTCTCATGGGCAGACCTAGATATTGCAGTTTGCACTATTGAAAAAGTAAGATATACCCTCGTAATATTTATCATGGGCTCAAATTTAGTAGGCAAATTCGATGGTCAACACAGCTATTGGTGACTGCTCCATAGGAAAACTTGGAGTAGTTGTTATGGATGAGTTGCATATGCTTGACGATGAAGGTCGAGGCTATATTCTGGAGTTGATGGCCACCAAGCTTCTCAGTCTAGACCAGGATATTCAAGTAAGTAATTACAGCCTTGCTCTTTCAAAACCAAGTCACTTTCCACTGGTTCATAGGCTGGGCATTAACACCACCTCGCATAAACTTGAAGCTAACGAAATCCTTTTCAGCTTATCGGGATGAGTGCCACACTGAACGTAAGTAACACCAGGCGTTTTCGTGTTCCTATTTTGACATAAAGTAGAATGCAGAAGTTCTGGCGAACTGGCTCAATAATGCTAAGTTCTACCATTCCAAATATCGCCCTGTGCCGGTCGAAGAACATGTAGTTTTTGATAACACAGCCTATTCCGCGTCATCTTCGAGTAGATTTTACAAGACTGCCACTCAACTCACATTACAATACCCAATTTCATCCCAAATGAAACCAGAGCCTTTGAGATTCATACAACCATCGCAAGTCAAGGAGTTCTCAAACCCGCTCACAAATGCAGTTGTCGCACTTGCAAATGAAACGGCCCGAGCAGGTTATGGGGCTCTTGTTTTTTGCAGTAGTCGTCTAGGCTGTGAAAGAAATGCCGTAATGATCAGCCAAGTGCTACCCCGACCAGAAGAAGTTCTTCCCAGTGTGATGGAGAAAAGAGCAGAATTATTAAATGATCTGAGGAGTACCAGTACCGGCTTAGATCATACACTTGAGAAGACCGTTCCTGTTGGAGTCGCATTCCATCTTAAGTTCACAATTAAGTATTCCACCTGTACCCCCTGCTGATTATTTTACAGATGCGGGTTTGACGACAGAGGAGCGTGATTTGGTTGCGGCGGCTTATGACCAAGGAACGATAAAAGTTATTGTGGCAACCTGTAGTTTGGCTGCGGGAATAAACCTTCCTGCTAGGAGAGTGATCCTTCACGGAGCCAGAATGGGGGCCGAACTCGTTGGACCCGCGATGCTGTAAATATCACCACTTGAATGAAGAGAAATCCCAGCTAACGAATTCAGGCGCCAGATGAGAGGAAGAGCAGGGCGAAAAGGCAAGGATGAAATTGGTGAAACCTATCTTTGCTGTCAAAAGAGTGATCTCGAAGCAGTGGCCGAACTTATGGAGGCTGAACTTCCTTGTGTTGAGAGTTGTTTAGTGCCTGGAAAAAGAGGTATCAAAAGGTATGCCAATTATTTTCATTTGACGTTCTAACGAACGACCATCTTTCCCAAATATGAATGCTAATGCGATTGCTAGAGCCTTATTGGAAGTCATTGCAATACAGCTCGCGACGAGTGACGAGTCCATTGATGATTACATTAAAAAGACTTTGCTATATCACAGCATAAATCACGATGAACTTGCAAGTATGACAAAGTCTACGATAGAGGAGCTTTTGGAGAACAAGTTGATCACAAGTTCAGATTCTTCATACGAAGCCACTCTCTTAGGCCAGGCAGTTGTCACTGCTTCACTCACCCCAGAAGATGGTCTTTTCGTTCACAGAGAATTGAAACGAGCTCTTGATGCGTTTGTCCTCGATGGCGAGCTGCATGCATTTTACACTTTCACTCCTATCCAGAATACAGCTTCAACCATTAACGTGAGTGATATATTTTATTTTTTGTTCAAAGCATTCTTCCCCTCCATCCTCCGCAATCTTTATTTCACAAACACTCCCACACTGAAGTCATGGATCTAACAAGTATCTTAGTGGCAAATATTCCGCAAAGAAATGGACATCCTCAACGAAAGCGACCTCCGAGTCCTCGAATTCGTAGGAATCAACCCCATGATAGTAAACAGAATGTACTCTACTCCTCCCTCCCCCTCCCCTTGCTCACCCGCTGATAAAATAACCAGGTCACAAGGAGGTATCATGAAAGAAAAAACCCCCCAAGAACAAGAAACCGCCCGAATCTACAAACGCTTCTACTCGGCCCTCCAACTTCGCGATCTCTGCAACGAAATGCCCATCTACGCTCTAGCACGCAAATACGATCTCCCCCGTGGTATTGTGCAGAACCTTGCGCAGACTTGCCATGGGTTTGCGGCGGGGATGATTAAGTTTTGTAAGAAGATGGGGTGGGGAGCTTTGGCTGCTGTGTTGGATCATTATTCTGATAGGCTTAAGGCCGGTATGTACATGTTTTTTTCGTACGGTGGATTGGACTAGTGGTTCTTGAATGGCGGCTAATGTGAAATAGGAGCAAAATCAGATCTCCTTGCTCTCGCTGAGATTACATATGTGAAGAGTCGCACGGCGAGGATATTCTGGGAGAATGGATTTAAGACGGTCGGTGCTGTTGCGGGTGTTAATTCAAAGGATTTACTTCCCGTTTTGTTACTTGTAAGTTCTGATTTTTTCCTTTTCTATTCTAGTTGTATTCAAGTGTGGGGGTGTTTGTTGACATCAGGCAATGAATAGGCACAACCCAAGAAACCACGACTGGATCCCGTAAGTGAGGAGAAATATATCAAGAAGTTACAGTTGAGGGCAGATATCATCTCGAAATCGGCGAATCGGATATGGGGTATGTTATTCTTTCCCATTCGACTTCATTGATATGTTTGTGGAAGCGAATTGGACTGACTTTAAGTAGAGAGACAAATGCAGGCCGAGTTAGACGAGGAAGAGGATTGAAGAATCAGTGGTGGAGAGGAAGCGTTGAGTTATTTTCTGGGTTGGATGGATACGGGATAAGCTCTCGACATTAAGAAATCAGTATTATTCGCTCTTCGCGGGTTAAGTAGCATTTGAGATGTATTATCCATAGGTCCTCGTCGGCGTCAATTAGCACTCGGTTAAACCCATAGCATAAAATCACGATTCTCGATAAACATCATGTCACTTCTCTCTTTCTTTATCTTCGAGTAAATTGCAGCAATACCCTTGGAAATTAAAATTAATCCCGAGAGACAGGTAGCTTTTCGCTTATAGACTTGCTGGTCAAATAGTGAATTTGCAAGCATGTCTTGGGACAATATATGAAAGGTGTTTATGTGTACCATGCTACCCGCGCATACAAGATGTGCCCGTATTTGACAGGGAATATGTATACTATATCTACTTTATTTTTGTGCGAGAAGTTTCTTTGAATCCCAGCTACTTTGATGAGGCTATTCTCACTTTCCCTGCTTATTATCGAGAGATAAAAAAAGGTCAACACTTAGATATATGATCTACACAGAGAATAGGTACTCGATAGCTCTACTAAGTTTCTAAGTGTTTTTCAAGTTCATGAGAGCTAAATATATGTGGGTCAGTTAGGAAAGGGAGGAGGCTGGGGAGTAGATGACTGGAGAAAGGAAGAGGCATAATTGAGAAAGATGGTAAGAAAGACTGATAGAAGTTTTTAGTATAAAACACGCTAGGGGAAGTAGCCTGATGTGACTAAAAGTGGGTAGGAACAGCTTTATTAAAAATGGTAGGTTATATAGAATATATACATGCACCATAGCGTCAATAAATCGAGTATAGATCTAGTAAATATATCAAATAATCAAAAATTACTAGTATTATATGTCTAATACGGGTATTTCTGTATTACTCGCGTACCATGTACATATGTATTTTGATCAGGTAAGAAATATCAATCGAGTTAGTTAACAACCTAGGCTAGTGGTGACACATACGGAGTAAATCATCTACCCCGCTTTTCAGACCTCCAACCCTTCAACACTTCAGGGCCAGGGCTCTTTCCTTGCACCTCTCTAGGCGAAAAAACAATTCTTATTAGTTTATTTCTTCAACGTGTTCTCCCCTTTTACCTTTAATATTAACCCGGGAGATGTTGCTCCCTCGATATGATATTTACGGGCCTCATGAATGTGAACGCCATTTGGAATATTAGGATCAATCTCCCCGGAAAAGCACGTGTAAAGCACAACCAGAACTTTTTAAATGCATGGAGGCCAAATGCCAAACCTGCTTGGATTTAGATTGGAAATATTACCCCGAGCCCTACCGGAATTACAGAAGTAGGGATATCGCTGTCTGCTAGGGTACTCTCAAGTCGTCCGAAAACAGTTGCAGGTCACACAAGCTGATTGGCACTACTATAAGACAGACGAGTGCTAGACTCAATCGGCAAGCTTCAGCAAGGGATGTTCTTTCGTGGATCAATCCAATGAAGCTGACGTTACTCCGCAACTGGTCTATTACATTGGAATTTACCTGGTTTGACCATGGTTATTTGAACATTGAAATCTATAGAGAAAAAAGCAAGTCAGCCCCTAGAGTCTTTTATCTCGTTAGCTAACTAAGAAACAAGTCATTTCAAGTATAAATCAAATTGGTGAAACCGATTCTCGTGTAGCGTCCAATCTCTCACTGAACTATAGCGTAGAATTCATCAAGGCTAGACTGGTTACCTGTAGGCAGACCCATACAGCGTGCACATCTAACTCTCCGACGTTACCTTCTCGAGTTATTGATGTCGGCACTTCAAATACGTCAATCAGGCTGCTAGTTTCAGGTGGACAAAAGGAAGATTATGTGACTTTAAGTCATCTCTAGGGACAGGAAGAATATGCATCACATCAGACTACGACGTCTTCCTTAGCTTCACACTGTAATGCAATTTCTTGGACAGCACTGAGTAAAACCTTCCAGGATGCTGTTCTCATCACCCGAGCTCTTGGATTCCAATTTCTATGGATCGATAGTTTGTGTAGGTAACGAGGACACCGTTCCCCCACTTCCTTTCTATTGAATCACTACTTGATCCTGTACCAAATTCTAAGGTATTTGTTGATTGGCAAATACTATTTCCCCTATCTTCTAGGCAATCTTCAAGATAGCAACCATGATTGGGCAACTGAGTCAGAGTGAATGGGTGATATTTACAGGTTTTCTGTTCTGACTTTAGCAGCGACTGCTTTTATTGATGGTCGTGGAGGCTGTCAGAGGCCCGGAGATGGGTCCCACCCGCTCAGAGACGGTCAGAAGATGGGACTTGACAGTGCTTCAACAGGCGAACTTATAGCTATTGAATCTCATGATTGGGATCAAGGAGCACATTTTGTCCGCTCTTTCGCGGAACTTTCACACGATTCCATCTATCGCTGCTTAGGGAAAAAGGGCCTTGGCTCACCCCTCCTCACCCGTGCATGGGTCTATCAAGAATCTGTTTTATCTCCAAGAACGATACATTTCCATTCGAAAGAATTTATTTGGGAATGCAGGGAAGATGTCAGTTGCGAATGTGGATTCTCTAGCTGGCAAGGTCCACTGGATACCGACGAGGGTATCAACGATTTACAAGCAAGATGGAAATTCTCGTATGCAAAACTTCTAAAAGTCCAAATGAATCGCGAATCACAGGAAGAGGTACTGCAGCTTTGGTACATCAGCGTTATAGCGTACTCGCGTCTGTTTCTCACCTACGAGAATGATCGTCTTCCCGCTTTAGCTAGACTCGCCAGTCAGTTTGCTGAAAGGCTTTCCACGCCATATCTTGCAGGGCTGTGGCAATCAAATCTTGGTAGAGGTTTATTGTGAACAGTTAGAAGTTCTCCTCGAAGTGTACCTAACGTGTCAACTTGGTCATGGGCTTCGGTAGACTCTCACGAAGGAATACTTTCTATTGGAAACCGATACGCGTCTGAAGCGCTAACAAGGACAGAGAATTATATAGGAATGATGATCGGTTTTATATTGTTGAAGCGGGGTGTATAATGTCAAGTTCAAACAAGTTCGGTAGATTGGTGGGAGGGAGATTGTTAGTTGGCGGTACATTTATATCAGCTGTGCTTGCAGAAATTAAAGGGGAGTGGGGGAGTTGGGACATGAAGAACTGCTTGAACTATCAAGAGTAACTACTAAATGTGGACAGCTGCCTTTCTTTTGACATCGAATATGACGGGCGCCTGGAAGAAGTTTGATATGGTGACGAGATCAGCTTCCTGCTAGTTGCATCAACTGTGTTTAGGGATGAAACGCAAAAAGCTGAGCCAAGGTATTGCTTAGCATTGAAAAGAGTTCAGGGTAGTACATATCAGCGCGTCGGCCTCTTAGATCTTTTCCCTATTCAGAGAAGGGGAGAAAGAGAACGTCTAATTGTTCGGGACTGGTTTTCGAACGCCTCTGTATCAGAAGTCGAAATTGTCTAAGTTTTGTTGGAAGAAAAGGCCTTTTTTAGTAACCTAGCGAGGTTATTTGGATAATTAAACGAATTCTCTTGTTTTATTTAAGGTGTAATCAAGAGTCTCACAATTATTCAGAACTGGCAGGAACAATACATTTAATTCTCTAAAATTCATACCTTAGCAAGAGAACTTCAGAATACTAGGCATCTATCAACGGCAAATGTCAATGTCTACAAGGTGCCTGACATGAATTCATTTCATTACGCCTCGGATCTTAGAAAACACATTCTCGCTTATTCAAAGACTTAAATTGAATAGTAGAACGAGAGCAAACAGTATCGTCTTCTTGCGGACTCGAAAACATTTACTTACGGGAGTGTCTAGACCAAACCGAAGGGAAAGAACAAGACTCTCAACAAGCGAGGTTTACAGAGCAACAACTCCCCAACAGCTAATCCCAAACAACTAATCCCGACCATCTTATTCCGAGCAGCTAATCAAGTCGCTAAGCTACTCTATAGTAGCCTGATATAAATGTATCCGAGACATATAGATATCTCGGAGCCCGGCTCCGAAAGTGCAACTTGCTCGGCATTATATTTACTGCGAATTACTCGGAGATAGTTATTTATTATTGATTCCGAGTAACTAGTTCTCAGTAACCCGAACAACTAGTCCCTGAGCAAGTGTTTTATTTCCGAGCAACAGATTCTCGAAAAGAGCAATTCCAACCAAGTGATTCATTTCCAAGCAATATATTTTCGAGCCACTCTGTAGTACACTAAGAGAAATGTATCAAACCAATTCAACTTCCGCTTAGCTTAATGCAACCATCACCCTCAAATTATGGAATTTCTCGTCAGCAAGCTCCGAGTACCGCACTTATCATAAATAGCAATAGTTTATTAATGACATTCTTAACCATCCAATCTCAACATATATAATCCCATCTCATTACTCATAAACCTCTCTTCCCCTCTCCCTTCCCCAAGTCCCAACCACCAAATTCTTCCCCATTAACACACTCAAGCCTTAACACCCTCCGCAACCCCCTCCCCATTCCCCACACTTCCCGCTCTACCACCAAGTCTCTTCTTATTAACTAACCTCAACCCCGCAACAAGCATAACAATCGCCTCAAGTCCAAGCACAACAGCAAGTGTAACCATGGCCCCAATAACCCCTGCTACAACTTTACTAACACCCCCCTCTTTCCCTTCCGCAGTAGCAGGTGTCGCTGTTCCGGTCGTGGAAGCAGTGGTAGGTGCGCAAACACCAGTAGTATTCCCACAACTCTTACACCACCCCTCCTGATCCCCAATAGCAAACTTACCCATCTCCCCCGTGAAATCCCCCCAAGACAACAAACTGCTACTCCCCCCAAACAGCGGATACTCGCTCAAAGCATTCTCAGCCGCACTCCCATTCGCAAACAGGAATCTAACAGAGATATCCTCCGTCTTAGGATAACTAGTATTACTCACCGTCCCATTAGTAACCAATTCAAAGACCATACTACTAGCATAATCAACCACCCCCGTGAAATTCTCCGAGACCTTATTAAGTTGTGCCAACCCGAAGAAAGAGAGGAACGAAGCGTAAGCTCCAAATTGTATGGATACAGGAGTCTTGGACTTTGATGTTATCGTCGAGTTGAGATTTTGCACGATTTGAGCCGCGAGGGTGGAGCCGGCGATGGCACGGATGGGGTCGCTGGCGTTGTAAGCGAGGTTGAATTCGTGATCGTCGGCGAGGGTTTGGAGTTGGTACAGTGTTTCGGTGGTGAGGAGGGAGGAGGATTGGATGGAGGAGTTGTGGATCTTGGACACGTGGATTAAGTCGTAGACTAAATTTCCGGATTAGCTTTCAGTTTTCTAAAACGAGGGGAAGACTTACTGGAATAAGCATTCTTAAAAGTATTCGTCGCACTCGTGAAGGTACGATTGATAACCGGGAAAATACTCTGATAGAAAGCAGAAGTAGCACTCAACTTCTCCAAGTATTCGCTCGAGAAGAAATAATTGTTGGAGCTAACAATCGCATTTCCGCATCCACTTTGGCCTATAAAATCCAATTGTTAACATCCTCTTCCTTACCCCTCATCTCCCCAGCTTCAAACTTTATAACAGAACAAAAAACTGACCTTGCAACCAAGCACTGTTCTCTGAGTTGGCCCCCGATGAAGCACTCGCAACAGCATTAACAGGAATCAATTGATAGCCCCCAAGAGGAGCCTCCACCTTGGATCCATTCGCCAAACTCTCCGTCCCTAAAGTGGTCCCAACAGGTGGATACAAACCCTGTAAGAATCCCGCCGCCGAGTTTTGCAACACGGTATCGACCGGTGCCTCAACACTCAATTGCGAATTTTTCACCACAGAACTACTGATTCCATAAATCGGCGATGAAGAATTGGCATCGACATAACGATCTCGGAAGAATGAACCTGATTGGTGGACCTGCGCATACCCCAAATCCGTCAAGGTTGTGGGAGCGAAAGATTTGGATGTGCGATCTCCATGTCTGTGGAAGATGAAGACTCCGAGAACAGTTTCTTCGGCTTGGATGAGAGGCAATAAAGCCACTGGCAAAACTTGAGAAAGACGCATTTTGAAAGGAATTGAAGCTTCAAAAATAGAAACGCAAAGAGAAGAGAAAGAGGGGAAGCTGAAAGACTTTATCAACTACCACTCTGGTCCCAAGGACCGAGGAGGCAGCTCCGTGTCTAGCATCTAGAAGCACTAGAACTGCAAGCTGATTAGTTGCTTATCAGACGATACAAAGCTTGCCCAATCAAACATCAACAAAGTGTTCTTGAAAGGCACAAGTGGCACCTCAAAATCGGAGGTTTAGGTCTTTTGAGAAGAGTCCACTGTAGTTTGTGCATCTCCGGCGGGGTACCATGCTGTACAGTAATGGGGTAGGTGGGATTTCCGGCCTAAACTCGGGCTTTTTTTTTATTTTTAGCAGTGGGAATCTGATAGAGAGAGAGAGAGAGGAGTACATTACCAGACCCAAACCCCTCGGAATTGCTTCTTCTTGACGATGGAGATCGTTATCTCTTCCGATTCCTCGCACGAGCTGGCCTCGACTCATCCTAGGCAATCATAAAGCCCATTGCCCAAAAAAGTCCCGTATGGTAAAAAAGAGTCTCCCAGCAAGAACACCTCAAACCAAACAAGCCAAATCCACAAGTAAAAGTGCGAGAAAGAACGCTTGGCTTATCGGACGTCGTGAGGAGCGAACCACTGGACAAAGAGAACCCTCCACCTTCAACAAAAAATCTTCCAAATCTAGAACAATATCCAACTCCCAAAGATCGTCTGAACCAAGAAAATTATGGAAATGTTCAAAGACACTAATGGAAGATAATTGCCAAAAGGCATAGGTTGGAGAGCCTGCTTTTCCGACAAATATCGTAATCGTCGACTAATTCTTTCTCGGGGACCCGAAGGTCTTTCAGTAGTATTGTGTATGATGGATGCGGATATTCGTGGTGTTGGAGCTGCGAAGGATGGTGGCGATTGGAGAATGAAGGTCGAGTTTGAAAGGAGTTGAAGTTTGGAAGAAGATGGAGAGAGAGAGAAGAAAAGAAGAGGGGGAAAGACGGACTCGACGAAGAGGGGTTGGGGTTGGGGTTCTGGGTCGTCCCTTCCTTCCTTCCTCTACGGCAAGAATTGCTGTGTTGGTGTTTTGTTTGGCAAGAAGCGAAGGAGCGACCAGGGAGGGCAATATCGCCAACTTCAGACTGCAACTTGGAACGGGCTGGGCACTTGCCACAATTTCCTTTGCTTGCTTGGCACCTACTCAGTGCCCAAAGTCTTTGCCGTTTGGTTGCGACCTCGATCGCAAAACAAGACTGCACCAGACGAGGTTTAATAACCCGTCTCCGAGGAGACTATCGAACCGGTAGTAAACAGATACCACGACTCTCGTTGCCCCGACTCTATAGCACAGTACAAAGTATTGACCTAGATGACTTCAAACAATGGAAATTATTGTTCCAGAAGATCCTGGTTGATACTTTGGATTGTCCCTTCTGGCTTTGATGCTCCGAGTTGGAATGACCCGACAAAAGCCAAGAATACGCGACTGGAGTGACAAAGAAGGAAGTGGTCGTGCGGTTCTGGGTTCTAAGTTCTGATCGTTCTTTCCTCTGCAAAAATCTTGGTGTTGGGAGTCGCGTCGAGTTTCTGGTTCATGACTTGGGCTCTACCTACCACCTCAAGCTTTACGAGGCCAAAAACCCGGAATTCCTTGTGGTCAACACACCCTTGTGTTTTGATTCTTTTCTAGTCCCGTCATGTTCACAACATAAGTGCACATGTGTATAGAAGAATTGAATAAGTCAATTGTCCGAGATCACTGAGGTAAATGAAAAGCTTTAGCTTACCCGAGATATTTGTTGGCCCCACCTCGTTGCAACGTAAGCCGTCAATTTATTTTGCGGGTAAGCCGCCAGTTACTCGTGAGTAAGCTCTTGCTGAAATCACGAGTAAGCCAAAAGTCGCCAACATCTAACCAACTTACGAACAAAAATATACGAAACTACAACAACTCAAACAAAAGATCACAAGAAAATTCATGCATTCTCTCTATTCATCTATAGCTCTCCTACCAGGAAATCCTCAAGAAACTATACAGAGCCATAGACTCCAACTATATTTTCTTTCTGCTTGAGAGAGGGGAAAAATATTTCAGAATAACGAGAGCTGTTAACTGACGCTTTTATTGTCCATCGCGAGCTAAAGAATTTCGCTGAAGAGGAAGTGGTGACGGGGTATGTGTGGTTCTAGGCCGATTTGCCTCCTCACGACACTTGAGCACAACCACTCGACCCAGACCCAAGAGCCATCACCCACGCTTCTCTTTGCGACCCCGATCACTGAAAACCACTGCACCCCAAACGGGGGCGGTCCAGGAGGAAATAAAGTAAAAAGCGTATATATTATCAATCCTATATCTTCAACTCTCCTGGTCCCGATAAATGTACTGTACAAGAAATGTACATGCTTGCTTTTCAACAAAAACCCAGAATAACCCATATATAGCATTATCTTCCCAGCCCCTATTGCACGCCAGAGAACCAAGCCCCAAAAAATCCAACCAGCCGTTTTGTCGCTTGGGTATATAAAAGTTTCCAAACGCCCCTCCCAAAAACACCAGATGCCCAACATATCCAACCTACCTGATGTGGGCAAGCGACAATACATGAAGTCGCTTTTCTCTCACCATGACTCGACCTCGACTTCAACTCGACCGGGCCTCGGAGGCACAGGTACGACCCAAAGTCGCTCTTTCCTGTTACCTTGGTGGGCCCGCTCAAGTAAACCTCCCACCCCCAAGACGAGAGCAGAAATGGGACAATAATCCTCCCGTCGATATCAACACCCCAACCTCTCAATTGCTCCACCAAGCCTCAAAGCATCCAACTCGCACCCTTCCCTCAACAAATCAACTTATACCCCCTCTTCCACTTCGGCCAAGCCGCCCTCTCCGCCTTCTCCTCCGCAATCAGACTCGGCAAATTCAACTCTCTTCTCCCAGTCGTCAAATCCATATCCTTACACCTCATCCACCTAGTCTTAAACCAAACCTTATACCCCGCGTAAAAAACAAACACAATCGGAAACCCCAGATACGCCAAAAAGAAATTATTAGCCTGTCCCCTCGGTCCCTGCTCCTTATAATCCACCGGCCAAGCCCCAACCCAGAACTGAGCTACTAGCACCGAGACATTAAAAATGAATCCAATCCAAGATCCAATAACACCCGGTTGAGAGCGAAAGGCGAGTTCATCGAGGGAATGGCCTTGGGATTTCCATGCCTGCCGAAAGCGGATGTGGGATAGGTTTATGGAGGCCCATGTGAAGATGGAGGAGAGGCCCGAGAGGGCGAGCATCCAGTCTAGGACGTCGTCGCCTTTTCCGCTGTCGGCTGTGTAGGCTATGAGGCCGAGGGAGGAGGCGAAGCAGATGGCTACTATGGGACGACCTTTGCGATCGATATAGCGGAATAACTTTGGTGCTTGTCCTTGATCTGCCAGCGCGGCTAGTGTTCTTGAAGATCCGAAGACGGCGGAATTTCCCACGGAGAGGACGGCGAAGAGGATGACCAAGTTCATGAGGGAGGGGAGGACTTCGATCCCCGCGTTTTGGATGGAGATGACGAATGGCGAGGCGGCGGTATTCGAATTATGAGCCGATAGAAGACGCGGGTCATCATAAGGTACCAGGAGACCTACCAGAGTTAAGGATAGGATGTAGAAGAGTGAGATTCTCCAGAAGACTTGTTTAATAGCCGTTGGTAGCGATTTTCGCGGATTTGCTGTCTCGGCTGCCGCAAGACCGACCAATTCGGTACCTGCAAAGGCGAAAGCTGCTGTGACGAAAACACTGCAAAGTCCTTTGAAGCCGTTGTGGAAGGCGCCTGGATCGTGCCAGTATTTGGCGCCGATATAACCCCCATCTGCGCCCCCTCCGCAATTGAGAACAATTCCGAGGAGACTGTTTTTGTTAGCTTTGATCCGTAGTCCACTCCCCTATGTTTACTTACATGTATCCAATGACAGCAATGACTTTAATAATAGCGAAGAAGAACTCGGCTTCACCGTAGCCCTTAACACCAAAAAGGTTAATAACGATAATTAAAAACAGAAATACCGTAACAAAGATAGATTTGTCGTATTTCCCCGTTACGTCCCAAAAGTTGATCGTTATAGTAGCCGCGATAATCTCGAGAGGTAACACAACAAGCCATTGCATAGCATAATTCTATCCCACATCAGTCACTCATCCAAAAAAGCACAGAATGAAAAACCTACCCATCCCATAGCAAACCCCCAAGCCGGATCCAAAAACCTCGTTGAATAAGCCGAAAACGACCCAGCTACCGGAAACAACACCGCCATCTCCCCCAGAGCATGCATAGTACAATAAAGCATAACCCCAATAAGCGAAAAGCAAATCAACAAACTCGCCGGTCCCCCAGCCTCCAAAGCCTTCCCCGAAGCAACAAACAATCCCGTCCCAATCGACCCTCCAATCGCAATCATCTGCAAATGTCTCCCCTTCAACTGACGAGCCAGAGGACTCGTCGCAGTCGCGATAGCCGCATTTTCCGGATCGTAAACTCGTCCATTTGCACCAATAGCCCCCCGAGGGGTAACAGTTAACGCGGGATCGCGTTTGAAACTATCTATCACCCGACGAGGAACGCCTTGTTGGAGTTCTATTGCTTCTTCGTAGCTAGGCTCGCCTCCACTATGAGCGCTGTATAGAGGCGAGGGGATCGGATCTTTCGAGTATTGACTTCCTTTTTCGACATCGCTGCCCGTTTTCGAGTGTTTGCGCGAAGGCATGGTTCGAGGGGAGTGGTGTTCTCGAGTCGAGAACACCCACTCTACCTAAGGAGGTTCGGTGGAGGATCGAGCGGAGTCGTGTTGGGGATGTGGCGTATGGGGGTATGAAATGGTCTTGCGCCGTGAGCCTCGATGGCACATATCACCCGGTAGACATCGCAATTTTGGTCTCGTCAAGTCGGAAGATATCGTGAGTAAGAATATGAGTTCACTTCACAACAGGAGGAAGAGAGGAGGAACGCCAGGCTAGCCACTGGGCTAGATTTGGCAACCTGGCTGGGGCTGGGGATCCTTCGCCGCCCGCACAGTTGGGAGTAGTATCTGGGGTACGGATCCAGTCCAGTCCCCTTATCATGCGCTAAAATAGGCTTCGAGAAACGACAGGGGAATTGCTCGCGTCGGGTCCCCAATCTATTGCTAGCGTGCCCTTTTGGGGTATTGCCATGTGATATCAAAGTACTGCGATTCGATGCATCGTGGAACTATGGAGTTGTGGAGTGTGGAGTCGTTCCATCGTTTATTTCCTCCAAGCTTCACGGGCTTCTAAGGTTCATCTCATCACGATCCAAAGACTTTTAAGACGGGAGTTTCGAACTCTCTCCTTCCCGCCGTCAAACTGTCACTGTTAAAAATCCCGTCTGGTTTCAATCCAATCCGCGCGAACTTGACTAGCATCTTGCCGCCATGTCGTGCAACAATATCCTGGCAATGATAGATAACCGGTTTATGGAGCCCTATCCATCGTCGTACATGGCTGAGAACTCGCAGTCACGTTCGCTGTGCCGCTCCAACGTGGTTTCGGATTCGTCGACCTTATCATGGTGACATTCGATAGATCCATTCAATCATCCAATCCCATCAATAAAAACGGAGATACTTCCTCGTCTCATCAAAGATACTTCTTTGGTACGCAAACCAATATACACAATCCAGAAATCGAAAATCAGAACAGCTAGACAGAAAAAGGTGGCTTTTCAGCCCCGAATTTTGATAAAATAAAGATACACATTTTCATATCGACCCGCCACTTATATACAGCGAATATTGCATCCGCGCGGTCACCTACGAACCGCTACTCTTGGCTTTCTCAACCGTCTTCGTTTCCACCGTAGCCTTGGCTGGTGGATCTGGTATGATCTTACCATCTTTACCTCGCTTCTTGCGCTCCCATCCCGTTTTGAACAATTGTCCAAGCTTGAAGCGGGGGAAGATATGAGCTTCGGTGTTGATGACCACTTTATCCAGTGGAATCAAATCATTGGGCGAGAAGAGGAGGTAGAAATATTTCAGAGTCTCAGCCTGTAAAGATATTAGTATTTTGATCACTGGAATTGTATGTATGATAAGGGAACAGGAACTTACCAGCCAGAAACTCTCCATATTATCCCTCAACGGAGGAGGGATATGATCAGCATTATCCAAACTCGAGAACCCACCACCCTCCTCAACAGCAGTATACTTGAGGAAAGCCTGGAACATCTCCCATCCCCACTCGCGATACATCACATCCCCCGTAATCCTCCACATGTAAAACAAACTCTCGACCGTTTCTGGTCGTTGAAGGTTATGTCTATCAAGACCCTTGATCACGAAATCCTTCTTCCACTCCGTATCTTCCGGGTCATCCATCGTAATGGTGGACTTGTGCGGTGTCGATGGAGGGAGTGGTGGATCAAACATGTTGAAATGTGCAATTTCAGGCGCAAGTCCTGTGGCCATGACTTTGTACATTCCCCAGCAGGTTTGCGTTAGTTCGCGGGCGAGCACTATTTCTTCGTCTTTCTTTGCGTTCCATGTTGGGAGTTTGCGGGCTTCGGCTTCTGTTAATCCACCTGTGGCACCCAATGCAATGGTACCAGGCATGAAACAAACGAGGTGATCCATCTTGGGTGATAATGGTTCATGTAAACCGTCAGGTCGTTCTGCAAGAACTGTGAATTTGGAAGGTTTTGAGTAAGTAATGAGATGCTTCCGGACACCAGCCAAAGATTCATCCCACAACTCTTCGTAGATGGGCTCCTCTTTCGATGTTTGGAGATATTGCTTGATGAGATACTCGTAGTAAGAATCACCACGGCTACCAAGTCTGATGTTCTCTCCACGAAATTTGCCATCGTGAGCATAGATGTAGATTGGGAGAAGTCCATCTTCTCGACCATTGTCATCAATGACTTTAATGACTTTCTCCGCTTTCTCCCAGTACAGCGTTTCGCCAGTAAGCTTGGTGAGATATTTAAGCTCGAGTTGCAGAGTAGCTGCTTCTGCTGTTGAAGAAGCACCACCGTCATCGTGTGATACAACGCCCGTGAAGCTCTTCAAATTGACACTAGCGTAAGGGATACCTGATGGAGAGTCAAAAGCACCCATCAATCGGTCAGCCAAATCCTTCGCTTTCTCCAAGTATAGATCCTCGCCCGCCGCCCCTTCATCATCATCTGCCAATGGTGCCATATTCGGAAACTCAGTAGACAAATAATGAGCAGACAAAAGCCCTCCCAGCATTCGAATAGTCGTCTCAAAGGTATTGACTTCCTGATCCTGCTCGTAATCCAACGAAGTCTTCATCCATTCCCGCGCATGGGTAAGTCGACTCGTCAAGTTCATCAACATCATCGTATCCAACGCATCCACAATAATCCAGCCCATCCCCTTAGGAGTCATCTGCCGTCCCTTCTTCGAAACCGGATGGAATTCATCATACCCCCACGCATACCGTTCATAAGCATCCCAACTCAACTTAAACGCATCCGTAACCCTATCCCTCCGATCATCCCAATCGACCTTCCCGCCCGCCTTTTCCGGTCGTTGCATCCACTTCCACGTCTCCTTCGCCTTCTTCGCCGTATTCTCGTTCTCCCCAAAGAACCCCATAAAGTACAGCAGACAGAGGAACAAAAATCCTCCGAGTCCCAACGTCCTTTTCCGTCTCCATATCGAGCGCTGCCTCCGCGAGGCTACGTACGAATACGGTTTATCCTTATACATAGGCAAATCTCTACTCTCTCCAAACAATCCCCCAACCTTATCCTGAATACCCCCAATCACACCATTCGTCTGCGAGTTCGCCGTCCTAGCAGTCACACCAGAAGCACCCCAGACCCTATTCTCGAGTTCGCGCTGCGGGTTCGTGAAGGAGGGGACGTTCTTGGGAACCGAAAAGGTAGACATTTCCTCGATAGCTAGCTTGCTACTTTCATATGCCTGGGTACTGGCCTCGAATGCTTGGGCGCTGGCCTCGACGACCTTTTGCGTGACCTCGGTGGCTGCGCGTTGGGCGGTGCCTTTGAGGATGTGGTAGGCGGGTGAGCGATGGAGATTGAAAGGGTCGCGGAGGGCGTTCATGGACGCCGCTAGATCATGTCCGTGAGGAGTGGCAGGAATACATAGGTACGTAAAGGAGAGACGATAATTTGGATTGGAGTGTCGAATGTGAGAGGGAACTTTTGGAGGATTGCTAGGTATTTACTTACACCTGTCCTTCAGGGTACGAGCCTGGGAGCCTTGCCGAGTCTTGGCAACATGCCCTCCAGGTATTCGCTTGGCCCCTTGGAAGTAGGTGGGATTTTGGGCACTAAAAAAAGGTAGTGAATATTCCATGTTCGTACCTGCTGATCCAGCTATTGTTGTTCCAATTTTCTAGTAATTCAAGTCACCTTTTAAAACTGTGAGCTTTTGATGTCCACCGCGAGACCCTAAGTACCAAGGCTCGCGATGGACATTAAAAAGTGGTAGTAAATACATTAGTTCGCACCTTCCTGTCCACCTAGCTCTCGTTGTTCTAGCTCTCAAGGTAATTCAAAGTAATTATTCTAAACACTTAGAACAATTGACTTATTCTTTTAGGTGTTTGGAATAATGAAGTTCAATTGTCCCGAAGTATCAGATAATTGAAGTTAGAATTTACTGCCCCTCTTAATGTCCAACACGAGCAGGGTAAAGACAAAAATATAGTGCTATTCAGAAGTCTGAATTTGATTCAATTGAAGTCACTATTAGATACTCCATCTAACTCTACTCATTTAAACTATTGAAAAGCCTCAAAATCCTCATAAAAACAACCTTAACCTGCGGACTCCTCTCCACATTCCCCGCATCAACAACCACCTCCCTAATCTTCTTCATCGCCTCATCCCTACCCTCTTTAGCCTTCCCAAACACATTACCAACCAAGGCCTTTGCAATTATCTCCGCAGCTTCCGCCTTCTTAGTTCTCATCGTCTCAGTGCCGGAACCACTCGCGATATCCAACAGTGAAAGGAAACCAATTGCAAGCTCATAATGATTTCCATCCGAAGTCGCGTTTGCCTTGCTAAGTCCTTCAAATAGGGCTTTGCTGCGCTCATAGACAGCGAGTCTCGTAGCGGTGGTGATTTTCATCGAGTCGCAAACTTTCTTCGAGATCTCGAGAAGTTTGGGTAGATGTGTGATCGGTGAGGGTTTGTCGTGTTTAACATTAACCGCTCGAAATAAAGCGGAGATACCGTTTGTCACCAAGGTATCTTCAGACCCATCCTTTTTGGAGTCGTCATCAGTATCCATCTTATCCTCACTAGTAATCTCCTCCAAGAATGGCGAGATGATATCAAAGACTTCATCAAACATATCGATATCTGTTCGGACCTCGCTGTATTTCCCCAAACTATCAAAGGCGTGAGGTCGATAAGTTTCGTTATTACGCTTTGCTTCTCGAATGGCAATCTTCTTCATCTGCGCCGCGATGGTAGCGTCATTCTCCCACAGAGATTTCCCATCTTTAGCGAGCTTGACAAATGCCTCGAGGACGATTTCCTTGCCATCGAATGTCTTGAGCGCAAGTGCCTTTTCAAGAGCAGGCCAGATAGCAACCGCATTCACAGTGCTAATCTCGTTCCCAGAACAGGTAACGACATCCGCAATGGCCAATGCAGCAGTATGTTTAATAGTCCATTTCGGCGATTCGAGATTCTCAACTGCCAAGGCGTTGATTTCCTTCGAATAAAGTAGTACAGCACGAGAACCACCGACATTCTCACCCCAAGTCTTTTCAAATTGCTTCTTAACATGGTCATCGAAATCATGTTTTGCGAAGAAGATGAATGGTAGAAAGGCGGAAGCGAATTCATTGAAGCGATCGGTGGCGAATTTCGAGACGGAGTAGATGATGTCTGCTGAGATTTGGCGACGTACTTCATCTTCTGCGTCAAAATATAATTTCTTGCAGTAGGTTGAGAGTCTTGCTACACTGGGGGCAGTTGCGACGCGTGCTAGATAGCCGCATGCTCTAGCATATCCTGCACTGACTGCGTTGTTGCGATCGAGAACAGCTTTCTCCAAGACCTTTAGGAATGAATCTGCGTGTGGTCGGAAGACGAAAGTATGTCGGGTTGCGAGACTAACAAGTACACCGCTACATCCAATCTTTGACGGCATTCCAATACTTGTTTTGATCACATTTTCGAGTCGAGGGACAAGTTCCTTCATCGTCGTTTCATCGAGAATATCAAGGCAGCGCTCAATAGCTTCCATGATGGGAGATTGCGAAACTGCAGTAGTCCTAGCATTATCGATTTTCTCCTCGGTAAGATTGTAATGGGCTGCACGCAGACGAACATATTCGACGCCTTCCCCTTCCATGGTGCTCAAGAGACCGATGAGTTTCTCAACAAGATCTGGGGTGAATGGAAGCAGTGCTTTTCCGCCGCTCTTGATAAGTTTCAACACTGTAACTGTTGCAAAGATTCTGACTTCTTCAGCAGAGCTTTCCATACCTTGTTCAGACAGAAGGAAAGGCAATACTTCTTTGAGCATTGATGAGGCTTTGGAAGAAGCTCCGACTTCGATTTGACGAACGAGAATTCCAGTCAATGATCTGGTTAGAGCTAGAGCAGCCTCTCTTACTGACAGTTTGATGTCGTCTAGAACTTTGAAATTCTTGGACCATATTTCGTTCAGGTACTTCTCATATTTTTCGAATTCTCTGCCAGACACAAGATCTGCGATAGCTGCACAACTCGCTTGTCTGGTTCGCCATTCTTTAGCTAGAATGCTGATAAGAAGTTCTTGTAATATATCGTCAAAATACAACTCTGTTGTAGCTGCTGAATCCTTAACCAGAGCATTCCAAATATCGTTCATTGAGCGTTGGACGTTGGGATTAGGATCGAATTTGTAACGATAAAGCTTCTTGATAAGTGCAGCGTCCACGATAGATTCTTCCGTGAGCATCTGAGAAAGTCCAAATCTCCCGAAGGCTGCTCGAGTAGTCCAAGTAGCGGCATTTTGAGCGAGCGCCATGAATTTGTAGACTAAACTTGGATTTCCGAGCTCGTCCGCCAAAGAAACAATGTCTTTGTATGAGGTGACCGATTTATTGTCTCCCGTAGGCAAGGCACCAGGTTCAAAGAGCTCAGTTTCGTCATCAACCTTCAACTGGGTACTGGAGCCGGTGAACGAAGCCATCAAATCATTAACAAGTTGTTTTCGAAGTGCTGCGTCTCCTTGCTCATAAACCAAGCTCAAGCCTCTCGAAGCGGTTTCTTGAACCAGGTCATCTCGCGCGGATAGTAGCCCCATGAATGCCGATTGACATTCCCTCAGACGTGACTGGACTTTGGTGTGCTTGCTGTTGTTTGAAACCACAGAAAATAGCCAAATACCAGAAGCTTTCTTCAAAGAAGGTTTGGTAGTTTTGCAATCTTTCAGCAGTCGAGCAACAACAGTTTCAATTGTGGTAGCACGTCCGACTCGTCCCTTATAGTCCGCATCCACATCAAGGCTGAGAAGTAAAGCTTCGGATTCCCAACAAGCGCTTGCAGAACTGAGAGCTTCTCCGACCGCGAAGTGAACTTCGGCTTGCTTGAGTTCAGAAAGCGCATATAGAGTTGTAAAGATCGTGGTGTTAAACTCGGAATCTTCGTCAAACACAAGTGCGAGGCGACCAAGCGCAGAGATTGCTCTTTCGTTACCCTTCTTCGCCTCTGCAGCCAGGAGATCGATTAGACTCTCTGGTGTCAAGGAAGTTCCGCTGATTCGGTCCACAGTCAATATTCCAGATGCACTAATTTGGCCAATTGCGTTGAGCACAGCTTCTTTGGTAGTTCCATCTCTTGCTTTAGCAAATACCTCGAAAAGTAGATTGATGGCCTCCTGAATCAAAGTTTCACTGAGCGTACCGAGACGTCCATAGAACGTGAATCGACTGAGCAGGTAGCCAAGAGCAAGAATGGCGCCGGAAACTTTGTTTAATTCTGCACCCACAGCAGATGACCACAGCTTAACATCCTCAAGTAACGATTCCACCAATTTCTCAATGGATTGAGTTTCGACCGTCGGGTGAGCGGCCAAGATACCGAATGCCTGCGACGCAATCTCGCGAGTCGCAACATTGTTCGACTTGATCGACGGCAAAAGCTCGCTGGCTCTGTTCGCAATTTTGCCAACAGCACTCCTGGGTGAAAGTGCCACTATGTCAACGAAACATTTGCCACAATCGCCCAGGCCATTTCCGTCATTCCGAAGCATGCCTTCGAAAGCGGCAGACAGATATACACCAAGGGCATTCTCGTCTATAGTTTTGATGTAGGCTTTCATGATCTCGCGAGATCGCTTATCAGATCTAAAGAGCACATCCAATTGGCGTTCCCAATCCGCATCCACATCAAATGCAATTTCAGACTTCTCCAGCGATCCCATTAAAAGCATACGGCGGCAGTAGCTGACCGCAGAAGCGAATGCATTAATCTTGGGCCCAGAAAAGTTACCAAAGACCGAAACAGAATCGACCTCCATTCCACTTCTCATGCTGTTCGATGCGGTGGAGTTTTCAAGAATGCTCTTTCCGGTGAAAAATACCTTGACCATTTCGCTCCAGTCAGGCAAAACACAGTCGACGGATGATGACGACGATGTATTACTGAGTAGTGTATACCAGTATGGATCCTGCAGGCGATTAGCATTCTTTTTTCAGTAGAGAACATATTCAGGGGTCTAAACATACCAGTCCTTTTTTTCCCTCCTCTGTCACATCACTTCGCTCATCTACGCGACCTCCTAGGGCCAAAATATCAATCCATCGACCTACTATGTCATCGTATCCAAGACATCGATTAGCCCATCGGACAGTTGAGAACCGAGCACTTCGAACAATCTCATCGTCTGGCAATGTCATATAATGCAGTAGTAGAGAACGTAATTCATACTTCAACTCATCGTCTAGTGGTGGTGAAAAATTGTTTAGTAAGCTTGAAAGTGAGCCTTCAATACTAACAAAGATGGTACTTGAAGATTGATCTTCCGTCAGCGATCTGAAAAGCCAGCGCACAAGCGACAAATCTTTGTTACGAGCGATTGAAGGTGTGGTTTTAGCAAGAGATCCCAGTGTTTCGTAAGCTAGAGCTCGCAGAGAAGCGGCTTCGTTGTCTGATTTCTCATGAGGAATTGGCCATCCCTGGTCCTCGATATAATCGCGTAAAAAACCAACTAGCTGAGGTGCAACTTGGGCTATGTCTTCCAACGAGGCCATTCGTGAAACCCAGTTCATGTAGTTGAACAAAGCATTTCGAAACTTTGTTGTTTCCAGACCTTTAGCGGGGAGATTTGTATTATCATCTGGCTGGATAGCTTGTTGTACAATTTTGACAATCTGCTGTGGGAAAGTTGTTGAGATGGCAGATTTGGTCAAGAGCACAAGTAATCGTGTCTGGAGAGCGGGCTTTAGCGTGAAGTAGGTGTGTAGCAAATTGCTGATCATTTCTGGGACTTCGAGAGAGATAGCTGAACGTTTTAGCATGTCATCTCCAGCACCAGAAATGCGAGAATTGGCATCTCCGGATGCGAACAATGCCGCAAGAAAATTTTCCTCGTCAGTGAAAGCACCACTCGCCAAGAAGGCAAGAACCACAATCTTGGTTTGGGTGAGATTGAGACCTTCGTCGGATGCAGAATCCCAAGTCTCTTGTTTGCCATTCAACGTGAGGAATTCGTATTCTTGGACTGTGAGACCAGGACAAGTAATTCCGCTGGCATTGCTCCGGATGATTGTGAGAAGCATAAGTTTGCTAAACCAAAGGGCTACAAATTGTGCATCTCTGGCATGTTCATCAAGACCAAGTTGCTGCCGCAATTCAATGTCTTCTTTGCTTCCACGTAACGGAATCCGGAGCTGTGGTAAGAGACGGAGAAAAAGGTTGAATATAGTCGCACATGTGGGTTTTCCCGCATCCTCTGCAAGGCCGTGGAGTAGAACAGGTAGCAAATTCATTTGTTCCTATGCCACGTCTCAGCACAATAATACTCAATTTAGAAATGGACTAAGTTACCTTGGATGAGAGTTTTCCAACACTCTGCTGGATGAACATGAGGTCAAAGTGACGAATCATGGCAACACCCGGATTCTCCTTATATTGAGTCAAGAGCTTCGCTACAGGCAAAACAATGCTCCTAGAGAATTTGTTATTTAAGTTCGCATATTTTACATTAAATGGACATACTGGTTTCCTGCAAGACGAATTTTGATATGCTGACATGTTGAGATGACCTTATTGCGTACAGAAGCATGTTCGCTGCCCAATTTCAAGAGTAAAGGTGGCAAGTAAGTTGTGAGTAGTGCTTGTAGTTTGCCATCCTCAGCAAGGGCGATTCTCATCTCCACTTTCCCGCAGAGCTCTAGCTCTCGAGCTTCGGTGGCAGTAGACATGTTGATGTTGGGGTTGGAGGAGGATGGTGAAATATCGCATTACGGTTTGAGATTTGGAGGAGGGTAACTGCAAAAGAAGATTTTATGAGACACCGAGGGTGACTTTAACTAGAGCAGAGCAGGCCCCAAGTATTACGACTTCACTTCGTACTTTGTATTGCGCGGCGGATTTGCCTTGTGTTTCCATTTGCTTGACAATGCTGGTGCACGTGCCATGTCCTCACGTGGATGGGCGATTGCGGGAGACAGCGCTTATCGGACTGTGTGATTTCGTTTGGCAGGCAGCTTGATGAAGCGTCATTTCAACCCTCCGAGTTTCTAGAGAAAAACAACACCACCTCTCCTCTTACAATCACCATGTCTAGACTCCTGATAGAAGTTGGCCACTGCTACTTCTGACTGTTCCCTTTTTTAAATTCACCACGAGGAGGAATAGTTACGGTACCTGAGGAATCTACGGACCCTTTATAAAACAATCGCCGCCCTGGTCTCAACCACCCCGCCAATCTACAACACCCATCACCTTCCACCTTCTTTGTTGCTTTCGGAATCTGGAACAACACATCGTCTCGCCCAAAACGAAATCTACAAATACTCCTCTTTCTAAAAGCAACCACCACAGATCGCAACCATGGACGAAGCGGTCAATAATTTCGTGATGATCACTGGGGCGAGTGAGGCCGTGGCGAGGCGGTATTTGGAGATGACCGACAACGACGACGTGCAGGCAGTCCAACTATACTTCGACACCCCCGATCTTGCTGCTGGAGCAGATCAGCCCGCAGCACCTCCTGTCCCTTCAAATACACGACCTCAACCAGCCTCAACAACTGGCCCGCGGAGCTCGAGCCGGGTTGTAGATCTTGAAGATGAAGACGAGGAAATGGAAGAAATTGACGAAGATGAGCAGGCTTCGTCGGCGGCAGCTATTGGTCGTGCAGCAGATTTTGAGGATGATGAGGCTATGGCTAGGAGAATACAAGAGGAACTCTTCGCAGGCGGCGATTCATCTGGTGGTTTGGATGCCGATGGCGTTCGGGCACCCATTGCACGCACCAGAGAGACCCTGATGGGACCTGATGCCGACTGGGGACCTGATGATATGCAGGCCGCGATTGCACAACAAATGGCACAGCGACAGATGCGTAGACCTGGTATGTTCTGCAAACCCAACGGGGGTTTGGACTTTTCTAACATTTACCTATAGTAGGACGACCCGGTGTCTTCAATCAACAAACAGCAGGCCCTTCAATCTGGGATGACTCCGCTGCTGGCGGGAGCAGTAGCAATCCATCACGAGCCGCCGCAAGTGAACCAGTCGACTCGAAAAGCGCTCGCCTTGCAAAATTATTCCGTCCACCTTTCGATCTCATGAAACAAATTCCGTGGGATGCTGCTCGGGATTTGGGCAAAGAGGAGTTGAAATGGATCATGGTCAATATCCAAGACCCTTCTATCTTCGACTGCCAATTGCTCAACCGCGATATATGGGCAAATCAAGGTATCAATGAACTCGTCCGGGAAAACTTTGTCTTTTTACAATACTCAAAAGACGATCCCCGAGCAAGTCAATATCTGCAGTACTATTTCCAAGAGCATGAGAATCAAGATGCATACCCACACATCTCCATCATCGATCCACGGACTGGAGAGAAGATGAAGACATGGTCTGGACCAAAGAAGCTCGAGGCAAGCGAATTCCTTATGCAGCTCGTTGAGTTCTTGGACCGCTATAGTCTCGATAACAAGAAAAAGAACCCTGTTGCGAAGCGGAAGCCAGAAAAGCCAAAGGCTTTCGATGTTGGACGACTTACGGAGGAAGAGATGCTCGACATTGCATTACAAAACAGTCTAGCCGCCAGTGGAGAAGCAGCGGGTCCAAAGGAACACGATCCTGATGATCTCACCAAGAGTTTTGGGGATGTCAGCAAGGGCAAAGGTAGAGAGGGTGAAGCTGGTGCAGCAGATGCTGGGGCTTCGAACGGACATGTGGAGGAGCCAGAGATTGCAGCACCCACCACCTTTTCTCGCATTGCATCGGACAAGCCTCACGTAGAGCCAGAACAGGGCCCGGGTACTACTCGTATCCAATTCAGATATCCCGATGGAACGAGAGCCGTACGAAAATTCAAGGTCGACGATCCTGTGAGCCGACTCTATGAATGGCTCAAGGCTGATCCGTTGGAGGGAAAGAAGGGCATCGCGTTCGATTTGCGATTTGTGGGCAAAGATTTGGGTGAGGCATTGGAGGAAACCATCGAAGCCGCTGGGCTCAAGAATGGGTCTGTAATGGTGGAGTATCTAGAGGATTAAGCGGGTATTCAGGCACTCGCAGCATTCAGCATCATCTTTCGCATCATATCGTGGCGTTGGTGCTCAGCTACTACATCTCAGCATTCTGATTCCGTGGAGCACAGTCCTGCATCTCTTTTCTGGCGGAAGCCTCTTCTTGTGGGTTGGGGCATGATTTATACCATAGATGGCAGGCTTGTCACTACTACATTCAGCGTAGAAGGAATGAATGATGAATGAATGATACTACATAAATTTTACCTTAACAGCCTGGACATGCAAAGAGTTGATTGAGACTTTGATGTGCAAACCTCTGCAAACCTCTGCAAACAAACTGCTGTAATTGGTCAGTACTTGCACAAGAACAATTATCTGAAAGGTTTTGGAGAATGGCTTCTTTGGAGAATGGCTTCTCAATAGTTAGAGCAATACCTTTTAGCTGTTCCTCTCGTCAGTCCAGCCTTACAGCTATTCACTCAATTAAGATTCGTTAGCGTGGTGACAATTACGTAGGTTAAGCCTTTTATGATTGGCAGGAGATTCTTCCTCAACAAAGTCGGACAAGGGTTTGTTTAGACAACCCCTGAAATCAAGGCGTTCATTGGGCAGGGAGCCAACATTGAAAAATGACAACAAAACATGCAATTCCAATATCCCGTCTTTACAGAAAAAGTCAACCAGTCTAATGCAAATAAATGGTTCTCGTGCTTTCGTTATAAAATGTAGAGAATGTACCCCTTAAATGAACAATTGATGTGCTGGAGCCCTAGACCGGCTTATCGGGCAGTTGTGCCTTCCCCAGATATTGATGAAACAGGGAAGCTCCGTTCCTGCTTCCCTTTCCAACACTGCGCTGCTGCTGAGCAACGGCATTGCTTGGGCTCCCAAGTATTTTGACCCTCACGGCGCCCTCCCAAAAATTAATCAACAACTTCATGAACTCTCCAATTTCGCAGCACCCCCATCCCCAGAGCATCCCATATCACCTCCTGTCGCTACATCATAGCCTCAATCCAACCCCGCCATTGACGTGGACGCCCGCACCCTCCTCGGCCTCTAGATTCACCCACAAGACTCGCCAGCTCCCAAAAAATACCAGAAACTACCAGACCAGGCAACTTTTAGAATCTCACCTTCCAGGACCAAACAACAAACCGACTACACACCAACACTGTCCAACTACCTACTCTAGTTTCGGCTGCAGTAGCGTGCACCCCTTTGAGCCACTAGGAGCCTTTTCACAGGCTACCTAGGCACGCTGCACGCCCCCAACATTTGTCTTGAAGCTCTGGTGCCTCGCGTTGGTCGATATTGATTTGGCAAGATGGCAAGTGGAGGTGGCATGATGAGTGGGGTGGTTGATCCAGAGACGTTATACACAAAACAGAACTGCATAGGTACGTGTTCACGAATTGACCGGTTAGGTTATGGTGTAGCATTGCTGACTTTGAACCTAAGGTGGTGGCAGTTTTGGCAAAGTCTACAAAGGGTAACTTTCTCCCCAGTCCGATCTGGCACGATGTTGAATTATGGCTGACTGAATCATAGTGTTGACAAACGCAATGGACAAGCCGTCGCCATCAAGGTCATCGACGTCGAGAATGCCGAAGACGAGGTGGAAGACA
Source organism: Hymenoscyphus fructigenus (assembly GCA_001414455.1). Lineage (NCBI taxonomy): Eukaryota > Fungi > Ascomycota > Leotiomycetes > Helotiales > Helotiaceae > Hymenoscyphus > Hymenoscyphus fructigenus. The sequence goes on along the minus strand of LKUV01000087.1, from coordinate 109,771 downwards.
TCATACAGGAAATCTCGATTTTGTCCGAACTCCACTCCCCATATGTCACACATTACCACGGGTCATACTTGAAGGGTTCCGACCTATGGATCGTTATGGAATTCTGCTCGGGTGGAAGTTGTGGGGACTTGATGAAGCCAGGTTTAATTGGAGAGGAGTACATCTCCATCATCATTCGGGAACTGCTGCTTGGCCTGGACTATCTTCATGGTGACAAGAAGCTTCACAGAGATATCAAGGGTGAGACGAACCTCGCAGCACGTAGGGAGTACAAAACTGACTTGTCACAGCTGCCAATGTTCTGCTCGGAGCGAATGGACAGGTCAAGCTTGCCGATTTTGGTGTTTCCGGACAATTATCAGCAACCATGACGAAGAAGAACACGTTTGTGGGCACACCGTTCTGGATGGCACCCGAGGTAATCAAGCAATCTGGTTATGATCACAAGGCGGATATTTGGTCTTTGGGAATCACGGCACTCGAGTTGGCAAACGGAGAGCCGCCGTATTCCGACATTCATCCCATGAAAGTTTTATTTTTGATACCCAAAAACCCCCCACCCGAACTGGAAGGAAACTTTACAAAGGCTTTCAAGGAATTTGTGGAGTTGTGTTTACAGAAGGATCCCAGAAAACGCCCCTCGGCGAAGGAATTGTTGAAGCACCCATTTGTACGAAGAGCCAAAAAGACATCCTATCTGACAGAGTTGATTGAACGATTCGAGCGCTGGGCTGTACACCACAAGGGGGATTCCGACGATTCTGACGATGGCCGAGACGAACTTCCAAGAACTGTACCAGTAAATGAAGATTTGTGGGATTTTGGTACTGTTCGTCCTGTTGGAGGAGTCAGAGGAGGTCCTAGAGCTGGTCTGAACACAATGGAAGAGTCTACTGCCAACGCCAGATCCTCAAGATCCTCGGAAAGCCAAGTCGATTATGCGGAGCGACCTCGAAGCATTTCGCCAACGAAGTCGAAGGATGTCGGTTATGTTCCAAGCTCTGATACGGTCAAACAAATGAACTCACCCAATACTGAGCAGCCTCGCCAACACTCACCGACAAGAAAAACCGTTCCAAATATGCATCAGTCGCCCTCAAAGGTTCCTTTGCCCCCTTCGCCTGAAAAACATCGCCTAGCACCAGAAACACCACGACCTAATCAATATTACCAACCTCAACAAGACTCGCCAGACTATGACCGGTCATTACAGGAGCAGTTGCAAAAGGAGATGAGCTATCTGAACATGTCAGGCACTCCATCCCCTCAGCCACCTCGATCACCATTGAACCAAGCACCCATCCAATATCAAAGCCAACCTTTAGCATATCCAAAGCCTTCTTCCCAACAACCATTGCCGAAGCTTGCGCCCATCACACTACCTGAGATTCCACCCTTTCGAGGAAGTCCTCAGCCACTTCAGCAGGTTACCAATCAATGGAGTTCCGTCGCACCCAAGCAGCAGGTTCCAAATTTCGGACAACAGCCCTTGGCTTCTCAAAATATTAATCCACGACATATGGGTACTAGTCAACCACTTCCAGCCTTGCCCTCCAAGCAACGTGATACTACAAGCTCCTCTCGCGAAAGCATAGCCTCCGATTCCTCGTATGCGCCTTCTACCATGCCTTCTCCAGTCCCAAGTCCCACGGGCGAACTCGACGCATTGAACGATGTCATCTTCCCGGCTCTCGAGGGGGCCTTGAAGCGACGACAAGTCAATCTTCAACAAGCCTTTGGTGGACGAAATGGCACGACACCTAAGCAACAACGCGCTCAGGCTGCACATGAGAAGATCCGGGGGTTGGTGTTCAAGTTGGCGCATGTTTGTAAACAGATTGATCATTGGGATAAGCAGGAGCCGGTGGGCATGCCGAATGGGGTTGATGTCTTTTTGGAGGGGTTGTTGGAGGAGATTTTGGTGAGGGTTGAAAGTGGGGATGAGGAGGGGGGTGGAGGGTGAGAAGTGATGATTTGATGATGTTAAAGGGGTAATGCACATGAAAAAAATGAGAGAAATGAAATTTGGGAGGGAGTTTTGTGTTGTGTTGGGATGCAAGGGCGCCTGGGCGCTGCATATGGGAGAATCATGGGCTTTGGGGGGAGTTTTCAATCAAAGCATGGCAAAGCATGGGTTTGATGGATGGCATGGCATTTGTAAATACCCTAGACGATTTGGTTGTGAGGATTGTTCTTCTTCATTACTAGCATTGCTGTTGGAGAGCAGATGTCAATTGTTTTATTAATTAGTTTGAGGAGTCTTTTCTGACTGCGACTTTACTTGGATTTCTTTCATTTTTACCGTTCCTGTCGTGGTGAGGGGTTGGGTTTGAAGGGTCCAGGTTAAGTGAGGGAGGAAGGAATGACGACCTTGGACCTCGAGCGAGTTGGAGGTTGAGGAAGAAGGAGCGACCTCATGGGGACCACCCGGTCCCAAAAGGTCCCAAAGTGGTCGAGAGGTGCGCGTCGGGATCGTGCCTTCTCTCGCTTATGTCACAAGAGGACCTCTTCTGTGTTTCTCTTTGAGGGAGGGAACGACTACTCTCTGCCCCAGCGCAGTCCTCGTGCGCCGAGGGCAGACCTTCGAGTGCCACTAGACTTAGTTACGTTGTGGTTTTTTCCCATTGCTTGTGGCTCCCAGGTACGGAAATCAGACACATTTATTTTTGTTACTTTGTATGACTAGAGTGTAAAGTGCCCTGAAGGTTTACCTAGTTGGCATGTGAGCCCAGGATTCTACTGGCGGTCAACTGGAATACAGGGCCAGGGCTTACACCACTCCACTCTCAGCTTCAGGGCATGTTACAGGGCAATGCAGCACATTGCCCTGTGGTCTCCGTCTCCATACCTTTGAACATTAACACGAATTACTTTGGGGGCCAAAAACATAGTCGCGGGTAAGCCAAACAATTGTCGAGTAAGCCACATAAAGAGTAAGCGGTGGATTGTTGAGTAAGCTACAAAAGGCGAGTAAACTTTCAATTGTGGAGTAAGCCAACAAATATCGAGTAAACCAAGCATCACGTTTGGGGGCCAAAAAGAGTGAGCAAGTCAAACATCTCCCAGCGAGCCGATGAATTTCAGTCTTGGTCCCCTCTTCACGTTAACTTTCCGTCAAAGGGATAGATTACTGACTCTTCGCCCTCGATATTTGGGAAGCAGAACTTCATCATCATCTAAAAAGCAAGCGACAAAGGTTTGGACAAGATCAATTGGCCGACATCATGAGGTATTCGTTTTTGAGGACGACTCGCTTCTGTCTAGAGGTATGAATTCGCACTCTCTGTCTCGCCTCAACATCACACCACATTTTCGGGAGGCGCCCAACCATGTGCCATCTTCCCCTCATCACCTTAGGGTCATGCCATTTACTTGCCTAGGCTTGTATTTCGTTGGATATTTAAGATCTCGTATCACCACACTTAAATTTGAACAAATACATCTTCCTCTCCCACATACATATCGCCAATTCAACCTATTGCCGACTTAGCACCAGCCCTTTCCATCCGACTATACTTGGAATGCAACAAACACTCCGGACGATTCGTCCACTTGCAAACAGATCTATCTTTCATTCGACGATAATCCAACGACCAGCCTACTCCACAATGAAGGCATTCGTGTACAAATCCATTGGAGAATACAAATTGGAAACCCGTCCGAAACCTACCATTTCCCAGCCAACAGATGCAATTATCAAGCTTGCCAAAACCACAATCTGTGGAACAGATCTCCATATTGGAAAAGGAGATGTTGCAACCTGCAAACCAGGAACAATCCTAGGTCACGAGGGAGTAGGTGTTGTTGAAGAATTGGGAGACTCGGTCACGGGATTTAAGATTGGAGATCATGTTTTGATATCTTGTATTTCCTCTTGTGCTACTTGTGAATATTGTCGGAGGGGGATGCATTCACATTGCAAAACAGGAGGTATGCATCCTTCTTCTCGCTTGAACAAAGCTAACTTTATCAGGCTGGCTTCTGGGCAACACAATCGACGGTACACAAGCAGAATATGTCCGCATCCCCCATGCAGACTCCTCTCTCTACCCCATCCCCGAAGGAGCAGATGAATCCGCTTTCGTAATGCTCTCTGACATCTTCCCCACCGGTCTTGAATGCGGCGTCCTAAACGGAAAAGTGCAACCTGGAAGCACCGTCGTAATCGTCGGCTCAGGACCCGTAGGCCTTGCAGCAATGATAACAGCTCAACTCTACTCCCCATCTTTAATTTTGATGATCGATACAGATTGGAACCGTCTTAAAGTTGCGAAATTATTAGGTGCTCATCATATTATTGACTCGACGATTGAGAACCCTGAGGAAGTGGTGAAGGGACTTACAGATGGGAAAGGCTGTGATACTGTTATTGAGGCTGTGGGGGTTCCGGTGACTTTTGATCTGTGTCAGAAACTGCTTGCACCCGGGGGTGTGCTTGCTAATGTGGGGGTGCATGGGACGAAGGTTGATTTGCATTTGGAAGATTTGTGGTCGAAGAATATTGGTATGCTCAGGGCTTCATGAGGTGGATTTCAGCTGATGCTTTTAGCGATTACGACTCGTTTGGTTGATACTGTAACGACTCCGATGCTTTTGAGGCTTGCTTTATCGGGAAAGATCGATCCTTCGAAGTTGATCACTCACAGTATGTTCGTCCCAGTTTTCTGCTTATGAAGCTGACATGGGCGGTAGAGTTTGCTTTCTCGGATGTGGAAGAGGCATATTCCACATTTGGGGCTGCCGCAAAGCACTCCGCGTTGAAGGTTCTTCTCGAATTTTGAAGTCTCGGTACGTTGTCGTCTCGGAAAATGCATAATAAAGGCTTCCTTTCAGTTAAGTAGTTCAACAGCTTGTGTTTGACATGAAGAATTCACATTAGTCGAGTTGCTATATACTCTCCCTTCTTTTTGTTTCAAGTTTTGATTCTTTGAAGTGTGCTGTCAGGAACTAAGTGGCGTGTATTTCAAAGAAGGGTTTAGATCCGTCATGAAAACTGATGTTATATAAGAAGCTGAGGGAAGAACAATGCGTCACAAAAAGTCCAAAGTTCACTATCAATATATTGTAAAGTTGTGGTTACGGTCGATTCAGGTATCACATTTTTGAGGGCGCTTATTTTCTTGTTTTTTGCAGCTAATTAATCACTTGTTCAACTCACGCTTTCGAAATGTGGCTGCGACTGAGCTTCGTGGTGGTTTCAATCGTTATACGTACCTAGGTATCTAAATCGGTATCTGGAATAACTGCAGGAAAATATGGATGGCAAATTCTACCCCACCAAGCCGATCTCGGTTAATACTTTCGGATTACACCAGGGGACTTTTTTCTTTGCGCCTCAAAGAATTGTTATTGCAAACCCAAGAATTTAGTTAGGTTCAACGCCAAAAATTCGGGTGTTTCCTACAAGGTGTTGCCGAGGGTTATCAATCTACGGTTGTGAGGAAGGCACGATGGAAGTCCCCTCGCCCCTCCCCCAGGTGCAAAGTCAACAACGCTCCCGAACCATTTCCCCCAACTCAACCAAATTTATCATTTGCATAAACATTCTTTCTTCATGCTATCTATCATTCTTTTCCTCATTGGGGTTCTTTTCCACTAATATCCTTACCAATACCTCCCACAATATTGAGAACACAACACATTCGTTGCCAACCAATTCAAGACCGGTCCCATTCGTACCCTCTTCGACCTCAACACCACTCCAATACGAATCATGATGCCTCAAGCGCCCATGTTTTCCAAGTTCCCCAGGAGTCCTTCGCAATCCCCCTCTCCGCCAGCAATCTTTGACGAAGCCACTGGAGACAACTCTTCTTGGTCCAGGCAAAGCACACCCGATCTGCGTAAGCATTTCAGAGATTTGCCGGAGAGTTTGCGCCGCAGAATATGGGAACTCCAAATTGAGCCAAGAGTGGTTGAAATGTATCCATGCCGTCTCCAGAAGACAAAGCTAGAGTTATTCCAGGAAAGAATCATAGACCGGCCAGGGGAATTGCCTCAATACACATTCGAAAAACTTGGACCACTGGCGAGAGAACGATGCCATGCTTTACGACAGACGTTCACGAAAGATAATTGCGAGCCGGAACGCTTGAAGGAGATTGAAGGGCTGCATAGCTTGGTCAACAAGGCGATCCAATTTCTGATGGGCGCTGCGGAAATGAATCCAAATCAACTGTTCGACCTACAGACCATTATTTCCACGTTTTTGAAAGTCAAGATTCCAATCGATTATGTGCCATCTCTTCTTGGATGGACTACTTTGGAGCTTCTCACCTTCCTCAGATTGACATTTACTGAGGAACAGCTGGAGAGCTTCCCGTTCAAGTACCAGGGTAACGGCGAAGTTGAAATCTCCGTGCAAGAGTTCCAGCAACTCAATCAACAACTTTGGTGCTTGAGAACAAATTCTCCTATCCCGAATGTTTTACTAGTCTGCCGCGAATCCTATGATATTGCAATGCGGTACTACGACAGATCATTCAAGCCATACCAAACCGCCCCAGGAACATACTTTGCTTTCCAAAAAGATACTCTACTTTTCAGGTCAGACAAACTTGACGAAGGTCCTTACTCTGAATGGGTTTATGACCAAGCCTGGCTCCAAGCATATGGTAATTTCGAACGAACACTTCGGGCGTGTCACGACTACGAGAATCTTGCAATGCTGTTAGAAAAAGTGTCTGTTGTTATGCATCCAGCGCTTAAGACCCTCCACCACGGCTATTGCAATACTCTCTGTCTTGGGAAAGTCCACGAAATGTTCTTGAGTCTCAAGAAATGCACTTTACTACACGCTCAATTCACCAAAACCGACGATGGACTTCAAGAGAGCATCTTCCTACCACTTCTAGATTGCGACCAAGCCTGGAAATCTTATAACGAGGTTACACCAACACGCTGGCAGTTCACGCGCAAGCCCGACTTCGAAGTATACACTACACTGGACGATTTCCCGCAAGAATTTGATGTGTTGGAAAACGAAGATAATGGCATTGTGGCTGCGGTTTGGGAGGAAAATAAGGATCCAGGACTCTTTCGTCTTTTCAGGTTCTTCGATGATATTGCTGCTGCGAGGAAAATTGGGACTCGCTGTCAGAAAGTCATACTACGTACCAAATGGCAGGCAAAAGAGAAGGCAAAGGAGTGCGGGAATTTGACTCCAGCTCTACCTTCTGTGGTTAAGCCTGAGCACGTGACGACTCCTAAGATCTTTTTGCATACCAAATGGCAGGCAGAGCAAAGGGTCGAGAAGGGTCTGGCTAATTCTGAGTCCGCATCTGGAGCATTAAACACTGATATACCTGTTACACTCAAGGCGGAGAGCGTGTCAAATCCCAAGATCATTTTGAACACCAAATGGAAGGCCGAACAAAAGGCTGAAGAGTGCTTATCCAAGTCTGGGTGTGGATCTGGGACTTCGATCTCCGATATTGTTGAAGCTGGGAGCATGACCGCTCCTAAGATTGTCTTGAACACTAAATGGAAGGCCGAGCAGAATGTGGAGGAGTGTCTGGCTAAATCCTGGTTTGAGGCTCCGATTCCTCATCGACCTGCTGTCGTTAAGGCTGAGAATGTGTCGAGAATTTCGAAGTCTGGGAATCATGGTTCTTCTGCTCGTTCCCGGTCTTGTGGTGAGGAGAGGGTGTCGAAAAGGTCGAGAAGGTCGAAAATGTGCACTAGGTCTAGTGAGGGTGATGTTGAGATGGCTTGTTGAAAAGGTGTTTATTAGCGAGCGTTATTTTGTTTAGAGGTGTTATGGGGAAGAGTTTGTTTCCTTTTGTGTAGTTATTAGCGATAATAGTACCGATAACGGTATTTCCGAGAGATGTTTGATTTACTGTTTTGGATTACGTGACTTGGTCGATGCTTTCTGAGCTTGTAATGCTGAGGGTCCAAGCGATTCATTTTATCCCCATCTTGGGGTGGGGCTTGGGGTCAACTGGAATGTTTTGTGCTGTTTCCCTCTTGCTTACCGGGGTGCTGAATTTATCTTGGAGAAGGAGCAGAATGTATTGATGGTGCTGGGAAATAGCCGCATATGAAGTCTATATTTAGAGGAAGTCCATGCACTGATGAATTTGAGATTGGATAAGGAGCAGGGGGGATATATGAGGTAAGGGCGAGAAGTTAATCTACATTTGTGATTGGTGAGTGGAGAGAAGGAAAAGCCTATAAATTGAAGAATCAGCTGAATAAATACATAGAAGAAAACCTGTCGAGAGGTGTTGTATTCGCCGATCGATTGCTCCGTTATAGGGAGCGGACCCTTTTCTATCATCTTTATCCTCCCAGTTCTTGATAGAGCATCTGAGGGAGTGTACAAAGAGACCGTTGGTGCATTAGGAAAAAGAAAGAGCCTTGAGTAGCCATCTCAAGATTATGTGTTTCTGGACTTGGGTGATATCTCAGGCTGTTTTACATTGTCTTTGGGATTTGCCATCTCTCTCTTGCCTTATTTATGTTCTTTCGTAGTAGACTAAGGTTCGGGTTGTATGTTTGTGTGGAACCTTTTTCTAAAGAATGGTTTAGATTTTTTGAGATGAGTTAAAGGTAGTGGGTTTAATGGACCTGTGTCTTATGAGGACTCGCGATAGAAATTAAAAGTGGCAGTAAATACATCAGGTTCGTGCCGGCCCCTAGCCCTCGTTGTTCCAAGGTTCTAGGGCAATTCAAGTAAATTATCTTCCGCACTTGGAACAATTTGTGAATATTAACCCAAATGGTTTAAAACAATCAAGTTCCAAAACAGTACTTGGACTTTCGATCAACAAGTACTTCATTTACAGTCACTTTTAATGTCCACTGCGATGAGGGATGGGTTCTTGATGATACTGGTAACTCTTGCCACTCCTTTTATTCATACCTTCTAAATAGATGCTACAAAACAAAGTGACCAAACACTAGAATTATTTTTGAAGGAAGTTAATTCCTAGTAGGTATGCTCAAGTCCTGCTTAGGTATCCATCCTTCCCACGTAATCCTTCAACAAAATCAACCCCCTATCGAAGTTCCCACTTATACCTCCATATCAGGGTCTTCTTACACAGATCAATTTTACATGGCCTATGTCCGCAAGCACCACATTCGCAGCAATAGAAGTACATGTACTCTATTTGGCAGTTGTCACACCCCTTCCCATGTGGACATTTGCGGCACCAGGTACCCTTGGATCTGCGCTCGCATTCGCAGCAATAGAAGTTCTTACCAACAGCCATATTTATTTGTTGTTCTTATTTAGGATTGATGCGCTGGGTTTGTTGTCAAGTGTTTTGTTGGAGATAATTGATTGTGTTGTAGAGATTTGTGATGATAAGAGAAATGCGTGCTGTTGAAAGAGATGTAGACCTGTGACGTTGAGAGATATATTTATGCGGAGATGTGCCTTTGAGGTTTGGGTGTGGAGATGTGGTGTTGAGATTAAGATTCTGGAGATGGACTGAAAAGTATTTTTATAGACGCTTTGTAGTATGTATTTAGTAACTCGTAGATTATCTCATAGCAAAGGCAATAATCGCATCACTTTGAGTTTCCAAGAATGAAGTTCAGACACATGATATCATAGCTAAGCTAATAATCAAATCTCTTTCAAATTCCAAGAATTAATACGGTGAAAGTTTAATCACTGCAATTGTTGAATCTTAGTAACTTGGAATAGTGCAGCGTAGGAATCTACTCTTCTACTCAATTCACTTCAGTTATAAGAATATTAAACACCATACTTGAACCAATGGAAAAGCCACAAAGCCATGGCTTTTGTATCAATAACTCCGCTTCTATGTTAATATCCTTTTATTGTGATACTTACAATTTAACTTCTGCTCCCTGTTTCTATACATAGCTCACTAAACAAGGCAATAAATCAAGCAAGTAAGCTACCAAGCTTATTTTTTTTCTTTACAAGGAAGTTAATTCCTGTCAAATACCCTAAGTGCAGCTCAAGTGCTCATAATCATGTCCCAATTGAAGTTCGTCCCTACTGCTGTTCCCACTTTCATGCCCAACCAACCCCAATACATCCACATGAGCCTTTTACTATACACTTCCAAGTTTTGAACTTAAGTCCTGCTTAGAGTTCATTTTAATATCCAACCAATGCAAAACCAAAAACCTTCCACATATTTTAATATCTAGTCAGATATCTGATCTTAATCCTAGCTCTCAGAGGTCCATTTCCCAATGCTGCACCAAACCCTACACATCTCTTTTTAATAATTTAGGATTAGGCACCATTCATGAGGCTCAACATATCCAGTCGATCTTTCTTTTAGTGTTTCTTTGCATCGGGGACATCCGTTCACGTTATATTGGCAATGGCATTTACTGTGACCATCATAAATGATGGTTTCACAATAGCACCAACATACGTGGAATCGATACGTTATCCTGCACTTTTCACATGGCTGACCATACGAAGGTGGATATTTGTGCCTACAGCCGGGTACTGAACATTGTGGATCCTTTTGGGATATAATTTTTTGGGGCTCAACGCAGCATGTACAGCACTCAAACCAACCATCTGGTGTTCTCTCTTGCTGATGCCGCGGCTGTTGTTGCTGCTGCTGTTGTTTTTGTTGATGCTGCTGATGATGGCGACGATGTCTATGTCGATGAAACATTCTTTAGGGTGTTTCTTTTTGATTGTTCTGTTTAATGTTTTCTTTCAGGTAGAAGTAAGGAGTTTTAATTTTTTTATTAGAAATAAGTGACGGTGTTATGTAGAGATATGTGGTGAGGCTGACTGAGGTAAAGTAGGAGGTCCTTTTCTAGACTGTTTGCAGTATTTATGTAGTAACCACACACTGATATCATAGCTGATGGAACAGCGTGGGAAATAATTTAAGTTGATTTGAGTTTAGAGACCTTCTCACTCAAATCGGAGTATATTTTAGCTAAATCAAAATCTAATTGTTGGTATGACTTGGTAGTCATAAAGTGTGATGCAATAAGTGGTTGTATTCCTATATCTTTATTGCATGAAGAGTAAAGGTAAAGAGGGGTCGGATCCTGTGAGCTTAAGTATGTGAGTGGCAAGCCACTCACATGAGCCCAAGCATGTGGATCAATTGAGCTGTCGTGGAAGGTGCTATTCACCAAGAGTATGTAACGACACTAATTAAGTGTACTCTAATTGAATTGATTGTGTTGGTGTGGCTTGGTAGTCATAAAGTGTGATGCAACAAGTGGTTGTATTCCCGTATCTTTATTGCATCCAGAGATAAAGCAGAAGAAGAGGTGGCATCCCACAGGCTTAAGTATGTGAGTGGCTCGCCACTCACATGAACCTAAGCATGTAGATCCACCATTCCATAAGCTCAGGTATGTGAGAAGCAAGCCCCTCACATGAACCAAGCATGTGGATCTCCTGGAACATAATGCAAGGTGCTATCACCAGGAATGTATAGCGACAGATTGATAATTGATTCAGTTTGGAGCTATCAGCCAGCTGCCGGTCCAGTGCCCCGGTAGTAAATGGTGACTGCCGAGATAGCGGAGAATATATATAAATATAATATATAGTGCCTTAAGTACAAAACTTAGCGAAGCTAGTACAAAGTAGTGTAATGAAAGAGAAAGAAACATAGCTATTATTAATTATTAAAGGTACTATAAAACTATAATACAGTAAATCTATATACATATTATATTAAATCAATAACTTAATTTTAAACTCACTTTTAGCTAACTCAACTTAAATCATCGCTCTAACTGACTCAAAATTAAGTTAATTCTAATGTGATTGAATTAATTTAGATTTAATTCGTTGAATTTTTTGTTATCACACCGTGATACAATAATTATAGTTCTCTAGAATTAGAAATAGGATAAATGAGTTACTATAGTTATTGGCTTTCAGCCACTGAAAATCAAGAAGACTAGAAATCCCCTACCCTGCACTATTCCACTCATTTAACATACTAACACTACTATATTGAAATTCAAAAATGCACATTTGTTTTAAGAGGAGGTCAATTCTTAATTTCCACTAAGTCCAACTTAAGCGTTGACCATCCCATCCTATCCTATTCAATAAGCCCTACCCAATTTTGAAGGGAATCAATCGCAATTTTTTCAAACTCGAGTCCCACTTAGGCATCCATTTTCATTGTCGTAACCTGAATTTTCCACGCAACTTTTATAGGGAAGCAACCCCTATCCTTTTGACCTTAAGTCCTGCTTAAGTATTCATATTCATCTCCTAACCCAGAATCCACGCAAAATTTTCATTAGTCGGTAGTAGGTTATAACCAAGTTGCCTTGAGGTCTAATATTTTATAGTAACCTACACCGAGCATTGTTACAAATCTTGTGGCCGCATTCATCACATTCATACTCTTATCCCACGACGCTTATCATCGTTTCATGATTGCATTGGCAGCAATGGTAGTAGTCATACTCCATCTTGCAATGGTTAGAATGTACGTGTTGACAAACTTCTCGTCGGTTGCCGCATGTATTTACATTTTGGACTTCAAGTCCACATTTGCAACAAATGAAGTTGCAGAGAACCATTTTTGTTTGTTGTTCTTGTTGTTGTGCGAAACTGATAGGTTTTTTGGTTCGTGTTTTTTTGGTTGCTTTAGAGATAATTAAATGTGTTGTTTGGGAGAGGGATGTGTGTGTGTGTTATTTAGAGTGATGTATGTTAATGAGAGCGTGTTGTCTTACTGAGAGCTATGTGTTTTATTGAGATATTTGTGTTGTTGAGAGCGATGTGTATTGTAAAAACGATGTGTATTGTTAATAGATATGTGTTGCTGAGTTTGGTAGTTAAGTCTAGGGGCTCACAGAGGAAGGAGGAGGGTTTCTTATAGATCGTAGGTAGCATGATATCAATACAGTAACCATGGGGCTTTTCCTCAATCACACACAATAGCGAGACTGATGAAGTTCTGTTTAATACCAATCTGCTTATTTTCCTCTGAATAATATATTGCTATAATTGATACAAATCAGTTCACCTCGCGGCTCATACTATAAAAACAAGTTTTCTCCTTACTATTTCCTCTTGGAGGGTTAGAATCCGTCAATAACTCCAAGCTTACCAACCAACATTGTTTAACCTCGAGCAGGTTCTACTTTGATTGAAATCTTGGTTGGTTCTTAATTATTGTGATGGAGTCCGTCATTGCTTCGGCACCCTTCTGCAGTAGTACCCCGGTTTTCTTGGAAAATCACTACTATTATCACAGAAGGTCAGGATAATGGGGTGATCCGGTTCCATATTATTCTAAGCAGTCTCGATTAATACTTCCAATTATCCCAGATTGTTTGGCACAATTGTTGGCAAAGTGGGTGGACAAGGTGCAACCTCTTACACGACGAGAGATTTATTCCCAGATTATAATATGCTCCAGTTACAATAAGACGAATCTACCCACTTTAATCTTAACCGAATAACTTATTTATAATTTACTTGACCAGTTTCTACTGCCATTCACGGGAGTAACTATTCGAAAAGGTGATTATTTAAAGTGACGCAATACTAAGAAGTACTTGAAACAGAAAACAAATCACTTCACAACTCTGTCCTCGAGTAACCATTAACACGCATCAGGTGGAAGCAGAAGGGAACATGATACGCCCGATAATCAGAAGTGAAGCTAATCAAACCCTCCTCATCAACATAAGAAATTCACAACCCTCCGATAACACAAACATATAAAAGCTACTCAGTACCAATAACATTTCTAGTTCCTTTCTTCACTCCAACATTTCCAAATAGTATAACACCATCAAGAATACAATAATGGGCAACAATCCATCCAAGCCCAAAAAGAAAGAAAAGAAGAAGAAGAAGAAGAAGGAAAAACCCATGATCAGGGGATTGGTAAGGAGAAAAGGAGAGAAGAATCCGTATAAATGGGGGTTCGAGGTTCGCGAAGAGGGTTTGGCAGTTCCATATTGGCGGGATGGTGAGTTTTTCTTTCTCCCTGTTCTTGTGGCAGACGGTGCTTGAGAGAAAGAAAGTGGAAGCGGTGGAAGGAGAGAAGTTGTCTAGTTTTGGAAATAAGCGAGTGTCTCATGATTTGAGAAAGGGGGATTATCTCGATGCCTCATCAATATCTCTCACTCTCTTATTCTCCAAACTTTAACTAACTCCACACCAGCACCCGGCCTTCCACCCAAAAAAGAGTCCAAAGAAGATAAAGAAGAAGCCTTGAAAAAGGAATTTTTCCAAAAAGGATGGAACGCTGGTCAGAGGGCGGCGGGAGTACAACCTGGCACTCCTCGTGGAGGATCCGGTGCAGGGTATTCTCGCGGCTCTGGTGCAGGACGCAGCGGGGGTAGGAGTGACAGTGGAAGACTCCCTGATCCAAATCCCTCTAGTAGTGGGTAAGTTCGTCGGTGGAAGGAAAAGTGAGGGATTTGAAGGAGTTTTGTGACAAGATGGAGATTTGATATTGTAGGTTAAGGGGGAATATCATTGGATTTCTAAAATCTTGCATCTGGGAGAGAGAATGTGTGAGTTGTAATGTGGTTCAAAAAAGCACAATGGCCTATGAGCCGTTAACCGGATCTTCCCGCGAGACACTCGCTCCAAGCTGAACCACTCTCACGATGATCACTTGAACTTACAACCCCGTTTTTGACTTTCAGAATTTCAAGTAGGTAGATGCCTCAAGGTATATCCCCTTTCCATCACTCCCCATCCATTCCAAATACTCCCTTGTACTCACACATCAGCCCCCCACCGAAAGAAATGACACCATCTCAGTTGCTCCACCTCGAATCCACTTTCCTCCAAATGCCTTCTTATATTCCATGCCTCAACCGAAACCCGAACCCCAAACACCCCCACAACAATCTAGATATCCTCCACTATTAGGAGAAATCCAGACGAAGGTCCATTATACAATACGAACCAAGTTCCAACTGAAGTTCCGCCTCAACAAATGGACTAAAGAACCAGCCAACATAACTTGAACCCATTCCCGGATAGCAATGGAAAGGTGGTCGCTAGTCTAAATTATGAAGCATTCATGAAAAGGGTAGTTCATTATCCCCGCGCACAAACACTCACCACCCAGAGAGTAAAATCTCACCATTCACATCACGACCCCTCCAAAGCAAGTGGGCACAAAATTATAAAAGCTCATGAATTTTTTCTTCCCCCAACCGAAAAGCCAGCTAAACCAGCCAGCCCATCATCCCAACCGCCGAATTACACTAATATGTAAGGGTATGCATCTGCTTTCCATCCTTCCTTCCCCGGAAATCCATTGGCATTTGCCACCAGCCAGTCCCCCATCCATATCCATTCCCAAAAAACAATGCAAAAGCAAAGCAAATAATAGGCAAATTTCACTAGCCATCCATCCATAAGAATCTCCCTCTGAGAACTCTCAAAAAAATACCAACCGTATGCAACCAAGTCGCGAAAAAGGGAAGAAAAAAAATGTACGTCTAACAATAAAATCAAGGCGAACAGAACACAAAACAATGATGCCGCCCTATTTTCATATCTCATCAAAGAAGCGAAGAAAGAAGAAGCCCGCAATGATTCATCGCAAGATGAGAAAGGTAGAAAAAAGTCGCCCACCCCAAGAACCACCATCGATTCATGAAAAAAGGACTGCTTCGAAAGGAAAAAAAGACGCAAGTAATTAATATGCTCAATGCTCAAATAATGTACGTCGTCGCTCAAGTGAACCATTTCATCGTCGTCTCATCGTGCAAAGCGCGCTGAATTTCGAAGTAGAAAGAGAAGAGAAGTTTTTTTGCGAGAAAGAAAAATGTACCGTTCGATTGCTCGAGGGAAAGATGTATGTGCAAGGTTGTATTGGTGTATGATGTAACATCGAGTGGTGGTGTGCATGATTTTTGAGAGAGGAACAGATCAAGCATCATCTCGTCGCTCTCTCTTGGATCGATCGTTCCACATCCGCTTGCCAACTCGTGTCTCAAAGTGTGGTGCAGTAGCAACATCTTTGCTGGTAGTTTCCATTGTGGAACGTACTTTGTTGCGATATGAGTCCACTGTTAAGAGGTCAGTACACGCGCCATACAAATTTGGCGAGTAAAAATGGGAAAACCTACAAGCTTTTTGAAGGAAAACCGTCTTGTCTGCAAAGACTCTGCTTTGGTGCCATGTCATTCGATATCCCAAATCATTCAAACGAACTTCCTTGGATCGAACACTGCCTCTCATCTTTGGCACTTCAACCTCTCCTTCTCCCCCATCCGCCAATGGTACATTGACAGACATACGTCCACGTTGCTTTCTTCCACCACGAGAACCTGTATGTGGCTCAACCTCATCGCCCTCATCGTCATCATCACCCTCAAAGAAACGACTTCCTCGAGCACTTGGTGGTGGACTCTGCATCTCAAGAGGGAACCAACTGCGAGGGTAGACTGAGTTACTCTTGCGGAAAGAATCTGGAATTTCTTTGATATCGACAGTATCAAGAGTCACTCTCACACGAACTCGCCCACCCTTTCCTGGGTCGTCGACGAGGATGAACTTTCTCTTCTTGGCTTCTGGGATATCCCCAAAGAGCGATAGTCGTTCTTCCTCATCTAATTCCGCCTTGCCATGAGATCGGGACGATGAAGCCGGGATCGGTGCGCTTTGAGAAGAGTGTGGTGCGACATGCTGACCGTAAACAGAAGGTGCAATGGAAGCACCGCCGGCATTTGGATTTGGAGGGTAAGAACCTGGTTGACCTGGGTAAGCATGAGCTTGTCGGACATCGTCGGAGTTTGCTGGAGCACCATTGGGAGCTTGATGATGGTGATGATGTTGTTCGTCAGCAGAGTATTCATCTTCACCTAATTACGAAGGATCATATTAGCCTCTCACTTTAACCGGTAAGCGAACAAGTACGATGCAAAAAATATAGTGATCAAAAAAGGAACGGGAAGCAGTACAATAGGGCCAGGACATGATGTGTAGGGTATTGGGCAACGCCAGGCAAGCAACCAAAGTGCAATATGTATTATACAGGAAGCCAAAAGTGCTCTTAGACCCAGACAAATTGAATCCCAAATTTCCTCCCGTTCAACAGGTATGTTCGCACAAAAGGTATCATAACACGATAATAATATAATCATAGAGCAACATCACATCTGGTGAAACATACCGACTTCATCTCCTCCTTGCGTACTTCCGTCGGGGTGGGCGTGGTGGTGGTGGAGTTGTGAGCCTCCCATGCCGCTGCCCATGCTAGGCTTGGGCATGCTCTGTTGCGCCGCGCTGCCAGGACCCATGTTACCGGCTGGTGGCATCCCAGTTGGACCACCGCTAGGGCCTGCCATGTGAGGGGTGTGAGTTGCTGCTTGAACTGCCTTTCGATTGTTGATCTTGGCCATTCGGCGAACTCGTCTACTACGTAGTCGTGGATCTTGGTTGCTGTTTCTCCAGCTATCGACTGCGCGTTGAATTAAACCTCTCTTTCCGCGAAGGCAGGGGTTCAATTCTGCCAACGCCCAACCGACTGTGTTACACTCAGTCTCATAGACCAACCGATTGCCTCGGTATTGATCCTTGCTGCAACAAGCGCGCGGGTACACACAGTTCTCAGTCTTGAACTCTGGACTCAACGTATCAACATTTACAGATTCCACGTCGCATCGGATGGTGTATTCCATCTTGACCCGATCGCGAGAATATTCAAATGCGATCCATTGAACACCATTGTTGTCTTGTCGCACAACCAAAGGCGTAGTTGCAGGAATTGGACCAGGCGCAGCATTGGGGTTGACACCACTGCCACCAGGTACGTTGTTCTGCTGCATTTGCGCACCGTTTGTTGGGTGTTGAGGAGGTCCCAAAGGTGCTGCTGGCTGACGATTCATCTGGGGGACGTGTGGCTCCATCTTGGTTCTTGGGCTGCCAGTAATGGCTTGTTGGGGGTGCTGATTGGCGTGCTGTGGCTGTTGGTGCATTTGATGTTGGCTAGGAGTCTGGGACATTAACAGATTTGGCTGTGAAGTCATTGCCGCGTGCTGTTGTTGTTGCTGGTGCTGCTGTGGATGTGGATGTGGCGCGCCATATGGAGAGTTGCCCTGAGGTGCCATTGGCGGTGGGTATTGCTGTGGTTGAGGACCGCCATAGTACATTTGAGGGTTTTGTTGGAGTTGTGTGGTTGGCGCGCCATACATGTTGTGTCGCTGATCGTGTGCACTTGGAGAAGCAACTGATGCCGGTGAATTCGACTGTGGAGTATGGTAGGAAATGGGAGGGTATGGACGCGACATTTGAGCAGCGGCCATGATATCAGGGGTTTCTGGCGCTGTATACTAGTCAGTGATCAACGTTCTCTTTTAGCAAATCACCCTGGATGAACTTACGAGCTGAAGAATATGTTCCTGACGCGCTGGGAGTGCTATATGGGCTTGGGTGTGCAGAATAGTAGGAGACGTCCTGTGGATGTTGTCCGCCAGGGTTTGGAGCACTCTGCTGGGTGTATTGAGGCAGACCGTGGGCAGGAGGGTTGTATGGGTTCGAATGTTGGGCTTGAGAGGGAGGAGCTTGTTGTTGCTGATGGTGTTGTTGATGTACAATGCTCGAGGGTCGAGGCTGCTGGAGATGATGGGGAGGAGGACCCTGCTGCGCGTGGTGGGGATGATGCTGCATAGGAGCCATCTATTAGCAATCTGACTCTTGCGCGGTGAAAATGCAACGGCGCAAGCTAAGAATCATTAAGAGGAGAATCAAGTCGCGTCGCGATGTTTATTATGACACTTGAAATGTAGGAGAATGGTGGTGGATCCTTGCGACGAGGGTGGATTGGAGAGACGCGGTCCCTGGAGTCCGATCTTCTACTTTTGAACAAGGCGCCTTGCGCATCGGAGAAAGCAGCACCATTCTGGAATTGCTGGGGGAAAAATCAAGACAAGGAAAGATTGCGAGGGTGTACCTCCGTATTCGAGCCAGATGCCTTGTTCTCTTACGAAATCTTCAGACGATGGATCGCAGGCCAAGGGACAAGGCAATATCCGAGTTCTGGCGATACTGGCCGGGGGGCCTCGCGCTTTTGACTGAACCGGAAGAGCCAACGGCCAAGGAGCAAAGAAACGCAAAGATCAAAAGGAGACAACAGATTCCGGAGAATAACAATAAGAGGGTTAGAACAAGATTGATCGGAGCGAGGATAAAATATGCGCTGAGTGGGGGGATGTGTGAAGGAGGAACAAGAGATATGCGGCGACGGAAGGTGTTTATTATGACCAGGGAGGGGTGTGGATTTGAGAGTGGAGGCGGCGGTTTTTGATGGTTATGGTGGCGGTGGTGGTGGATTTGCGGGTTGCAGAGGCGGCAGCCAGGTCGAGCAAAGACGGTATGAGCGTTTGCGGTTTAGGCTTGATTTATGATGGAAGCCGCGAAATGTTCTCCAAGCAGATGTTTGGGAAGAAGCCGATTTGGAAGAAACTGCATAAAGGTCCCTTCGCGTTCTTCAGGGGTGGTTGAAGGAAGGATTCGCGAATGGGATGCTAAACAGGGCCCGTCGAGATTAAAGAACTCAGGGGAACCGATGTCTGTCGAGTTGAAGCTGGCCTGTGGTCGTGACGGGTGGGACAACAACGCATGGCATGGAAGACAAGGTTGCTATCGCATAATGTGGACAACAAGGCCGGCCAGCAGGGGGAGACCCAATGAGATATAGGGACCAGGTTGCGGCCGAGCGGGGACACTGGATTGGAACGGCCCTGAAGGCGGCGAAGAAATGAACTGACTAGCCAGTTGGGGACTAGCGTCATGAAGGCCTGATGACCGGGAGCAAGGGTCGAGTTGCAGTAGCTCCCACCCATTTTGCTGATGGAGATGGATCCCGCAGTGTTCCCAGTGAGTCCAAGACTCAGGTGGAACGGCGGGCGCGGATGTGTGGGTGGCCCAGCAAGAGGTGGTGGATGCTCTGCTCTCCCACTGGTTGGGGAACAACGCGGGTGTTTTTAGCAAGATGACGCGGTGACGAAGAGGTAGAGGTGTACAAAAGCGGCCTTCTAAGCTCCACTAGTGTCGAGGGTGTTGATGGAGTTGATGCGGCGCTCTCTCGACCTTGGCAAGCCACTCGCGACTCGACGGGCAGCACTCCAATCTCGGATTGAGGGCTCGCCGCCTTTGCCTCCACAATTCGTGACAATTGTCCTCGGTGCCAGAAAATGATGCATACGTCCGTGACACCGGCAGTCCATCGAGACTTTGTGCCTGTAAGAGCCACCACCAGAGCGAGCCAGCTCAAGAACCATCCATCGGGGATCGTCGTGCAAACGGGTTGTTGGATGGGAGTAAGAATAGCGTTGCCTTGCCTTGCGTTGCGTAGAGTCCGTCGATGGATGCAGTGCAAGACCGATGCACAACTGAATCATGAGCAGTCCGGTGTCGAACAACAGCTCCAGGAGTCGTACTTGAGTGATCCGGTTGAGTTCCTCCAGTCGAGTGCTCCAGCGTTCTGTCCACCTCCACAGGCGACACATGCACCCCCAAGCCGACCGAACAACCGCTGAAAATCCAAACGTGCACCGCCAGATGCACCCGCCCTCCTTCTCCACGCTGCTGTAAGCGAGACCTTCCTCGCCTGCAACTTCACGGTTCCATCTCTCAGGTCGGTGTAGGCCTCGGTTTAGGCCCTTGGCGCCGTTCCGCGTGGGATTGGGCAGCAAAGCCAAACCCTTGTCTCACTCGCTCCGACCCTAATCCAGGGTGAAACGAGTCGACGAACGTTCCTCAGCCTGTCAAAGTCGAATCGAGGCCAGATAATCCCGTGATCTCATAGAAATGTATGCGTCGAAGCCACACCTGCGTGCCCCACCCCACCACACACGCTACCCTGGTACACTTGAACAGAAGCAGAGTAGCTTGCGAAATGGGAAAACCTTGTGGTGAAGCAATGTAATCATGGCCGTGTTGCCAGAAAGAGCACAGAAGCGAGAATGAAAGTCCGATCCAACGCTCAGAAAAAAACGAGACTAAAAAAAGTGACAATGCTCGTACAGAAAAGAGAATTGAACTTACGTGATCAGCCACGGCCACCCCGGGCTCCTCTTTGTATCCTCCGCTCTGACGGTGAGCCATCTCCAATGCCTGTCCTGCGCGCCTGTTAGCCACCTTGTCTGCCAGCCACCCTCGAGCCACATCGCCGTTGAAATCCTGCAAGCACATCGACAAGCCTGCCGGCACAGGGACCTTCATGCCCTCCCTGCCTTGCAACATCTGTGCGTGTCTACGAGGGTAAGGAGGGGAAATGCCGTCTCAACTTACTACTGAAAAAAAGGTACGATGAATGTAATCGGCCCAATTATCCTCGAACGAGGCTTGATATGATGAGCTTCTGGAGACCAAGTGAAACGTGTGTGGTCACTGAATAGTAGACTCCTAACTCAATTAGCCATTTTTCATAGAAGTAGCCTTGTCAAGTAACAGTGTAATGCGATCGTCGAAACGCATGATGCGCACCTGGCGACAAAAATAGAACGGATTCCAGATGATTTCCAACCCCCGGGGCCGATCATTCAGTGGAAACACAGGGGGAAAAGCTGAAATTGAGGAGATGAATCGATGCGATTGATGCATGGAAAGCATGGAAACATTTTCTCGAATTTCTTTTCTTAGATCAGAACACCGGTTTGAACCTGCAATATCCCCGATCGCGAGACCCGGGATAGACCATTCCGAGTCTCTGAGTGGTTTGCAGTTTCGTGGGAAGGAGATGGGCAATAAGTGTGTCCAACGGTCGGGATGCTGGCAGATTGGGAGTGGTACAAAAATGGGACGGTTCAACCTTGTCCGGTTGACACCAACAACTAATCTGGAACTGACTCTATTCTGCTCATGAATCGAAAAGGATTAAGGTTATTATCTGATCAAATCCGGGAAAATCAAGAGTTCCCGTCACTCGGTTCTCCCAGACTTGATCGAAAAATAACGATACATCTCCTCGACGCTGATGGGGGGGTTGGAGCGGGTACACAGCATCCCACAGCGGTCTTCAGCGTTACCCAAACAGCGCTGCGGGTCGCTTCGCGTGCTGCTTAAAAAAAGAGTCCACGTTTTGGCCACTACAGATTTGACGAACTGGGAACACCAAGACGAACGAGGAAACGAGGATAAACTTACTTTCTGGGGAAATATCAATTCCTATCTCAAGTGTCTTGCCGTCGTGACCCGTATTTCGACCTATGGGTTTTCGCGTCAGTTTCGTGTTCCCAGATGATAAGATGGGTGATAGGCAGTATCGTGCAGACGGGCCCGACTAGTTCATGCGCACGCAAAGGAAAGTTGCATACAAAAAGGGCTGGATGACCTCGAGTGCAGACAGGTGGTGTGCAGAAGTATGACGCAACCCGACTTTGGAAGAGGCTGAAAAGAAGCTGGGAAATTCCACGAAGAACGTCTGTAGAGAAGAACCAGGTATTTGAGAGGGTGGTGGTCGAGGGGCTTGGGGACATCATATACAGGCATGGGTGGTTGATAAACATGCTGCCAGGGCAGACACCCTCAACCACGCCAAGGAGTGCAGGCTTCGGCACATTAATTAAGGAGATGATGGGGGTTGCAAGTAGAGCAGGGGATGAAGCTGGTCATGCAGCAAGCCTTGGACGTGGATGACACCTCGCTTACACGACGAGGACCAACCGCCCAGTGGGGAGGAAACCAAGGGTAATCAAGCGTCATTCACGACATGTCGAAAGATATCTGGTGTGTACAGAAGAGGACGGGATATACGGAAAGAAAGAAGGACTAGGTCCGGAACATACCTAGTACTAGATCTCGATAGATCTGGTGCCCTAGCTAGACGGGGGCGATACAGTCGCTGGGTGATACCAGCTATTCAAGGCCGGTTCGTCGGAAGACTTTCTTTGGGGTTCAGAGTGTGGGGTAAGTGGCAGAAGCGCTTTGGCGGCAGTTTCCTGTCAAAGAATAAGCATGGTAGATCGGTGTAAATAAATCCAGCATGTTGACTTTCGACTTACAATTGAAGATTGATTCTGGGTATTATTGCGGGGGAGCACTTGCGCGATATGACTCGCTAGTACCACGAAGTTTGGAGTAAAGTCCTGCGCTTCGAATTTTCGTTCAGTATCGTTGTCTTGAGGTATTGCAGAGAAATTCTTCCACAATTGACTGGACGGCAAATAACAGCGCCTCGAGGGTGCGTGATCAACAAATTGTTCCGCTTGTGCGAAAGATGTCCAACTGAACAATGCCGGTGTGACGAGGGGCGAAATGCTTCGCAGATAGAGCGGATGTTGTACGCGGCTATTGCAGAACTGTAGGTGACGTTCTCTACCTATTGCAGAGCTTGTGAATCCTTGTCGAAAACCTCCAACCCGGTTGATGTCACGACTATCGAGTCCCGAGTCCAGATGATCGGATCGAAAAGCGTCGTCAAGCGCGTTATTCGGCGTGGAAACTAAGTTCGGGCTTCTCGGGGTCTGCGCGGGATAGTTGCCGCTGGGGAACGTGAACGGATATGTAGTATGTAGGCAGGAGGGTAGTAGCAGTCGGAACAGCTGGAATTCTCGAGTCTAAGTGGTACACATGTCAGCGCCATGCCCAATATTAAATGTCAAGCTTCGTCTCAGCTTGCTTGCTCTGGCTTGCGAGCTGGGACGAATTTGAGGGTCCGCTCAGACCGATAAGTGGTAGGGCTGATTCTGGTTCCTGCCACGACCGAACCACGATGTTTTTTCTCGCTCAGCTCTCTCTGTAGTAGTCGCGTCTCTCATGGCTTGGGGATCAGCACGTTGAGTGGTCGTACGTGTGTTGTGGTGCAAGAATGAATCGCGTAGAGAGATGTGTAGTATGAGGAGGTTTGCAATGAGGTACCGGCGCCCAGACGCGGTGTTCGTGAGACTGTAGAGCGATGACGAAGATTCAAGAGGTAACCGGATAAGGAGAGACGGGGGATAAGAAAGAGGGAATGTTACCTTTGTTGCAGACCGACAGACTGATGGACAGGTTGGTATAGTTGAGGAAGAGAACTGGTTGGGTTGGGTTGATGTGATGGTGTTGTGGGGGAGAGTTGGAAGGTTGACTTTTTAGAAAAGGTCGCGTCTTCTTGCTCTTAGGTTAACCGAGTGAATTTTTAATTGACGGCCCAACAGGTTCCTAATCTTTCGCAATGCGCCCACGCTTTTCCCGACTGCGATAATGATTTTTAATATCTGATAACACGCACGTGTGATTGCCGTGATCCGTCTCTCTGTACCACAGGTTGTTGTTGGGTTGTTGACGGTACCACAGCTATGCTGCGAACTGGCAGAACAAGTGTCGTTGTCGCGTTCGCTTTGCTGGTGAATAGCTTCAACTCTGGTCTGCTATGACGGTGTCAGTTGTCACTCAACGGTCGCATGCGATGCGGTTACGGGTAGGCAAGGATAGGGGTTTTACGCCCGTGGTGAATCCTTGCGCTGGGTTGCTGGCTGGTTGCAAGTGCACGCTGCTGCTGGCTCCTGAGCGCTGGAATGCAGAAGGGAGGGCTGAAGAGGCTGCCGAAAGCTTGGTTGGGAGGGCTAGGAGGGGACGTACTGGGCTCGCCCTGGCAGCTTTTTAGGGGGGATGAGCACCGTGGGGAACGCCTTGGAGCGAGGGATGAGATCTTGCAGGCGATGGGAGGCAGCAGGAGCCAACTGAAAAGCGGTTTGTGTGGAAGGTAAGGGCCCTTGTTTTGATGCCTTGGACTGTGGACTGGAGACTTGACGGTTGGACGGTTGGACGGTTGGGCGGGTGGGAGAGAAGCAGCAGGGACAAGGGCTGCTGGGCTGGTTGAAGAACGAGCGAGCGGACGGGGAAATGAACTTCGAGAAGTCTCGAGGAACCTTCTTTTCTGCTGAAGAAAAACACGAGACGACAAAGGACGAGGGAGAGGCACGAGCTGAGAGCGCCGCCGGGTTAGGGAGTTGCTTGCAATGGCAATTCAAGATCATCACAACGGCACTTCACGACAAGTCCATGACCTTCAACAGGGGGCGGAAACGGTTTAAAGGGGGGATGAAAGGAGGGCGAGAGGGGCTCAACGGGCCAGCAGGAACAATAACCAAGATCCAACCACTCAGACTCCCTGCTCACGCTTCTCTTTCTCCTGCTCGCCAGCTATATTTACCTGCACGGCCATGGTTCTCAATATCAGACTCACTCCCTACGGAATGGAATATAATACGGAGTCTCCGTCCGACTATTTCTCCCTCAGATTCAGCGTTAATTTATCAACCGTCTCGTTGTCATTTGCTGCATGTTTCAGTCTACGTTTCTTGCTCTCGTCTCCCGTTCTTCCCTCCTCCTCCTCCTTCCCCTCATTTCAAGCCTCTGGACTTTAAAAGACCTCCATTCTTACCGAGTTTTCCGTCTCTCTTCTGGCCCAATCCCAAGCCAGTGGCACCCCCACCACCAGAGCAAGAAAGAGTCACCGACTTATCCGTCCATGTGGTGCTCCCGAGGGGGTTGTCAGTTCAAGCAGAGTTGAGATTGCTCATCAATCAATACTCGAGCGCTTCTGCGGCTGCTGCGTTACATCACTCACATCACCGGCTTCCTCTTGTTCTGCTCCCTTTTCCAGACTTCCTCACCACATGCTGCAATAAGACGAGCTCTTATAGTCCAATCGCAAAAGCCGGCGCCTTGGCTTCTCCCGAAACCAATGGTGGCCGCCGCCAGGATCCACCATCCATCGATGGTGGTCCTTCAGCTCTCCTTGCTGAATAGAGACTGGCCGCGCAATTGCATAAGATGGTCCCGGAGATGAGTTGCCCAAGAAGGAAGTCGTTGAACAGTGGTGGATTAAGTGGACGACGCCCTGCCAAACAGATCGCTGCTCCAAACTTCCATCTCCATCAAATATCGAGAAACTCGTCTCCCAAAATCGAATCCCAACTACTCCACCGCACCCCTGTCATTGTCTGCTTGCCCTGCCCTTCCTTGCTCCTGCTGGCTGCATCGCTGCTGCTTTTTCGTGCTCCCCCGCCTCGCAGCACCTGGCTCCGTGGGCGTGAGCGTGAGCAAAGCACGATGTGATGCCAACTTTGTCCAAGTTCGCATTTTGCCTTTACGAAATTACGCCGTGACTCGTGATGGCCGTGCTGCTTCAGTGCTTCGCGAAGCAGATATCTGTTCATGCAACAGAAATCAACAACAACTTCACCGTCTCACCTGTGGCGCCGGCTGACATACGATCCGGAAGCAGAAGATTACTTATGCAAAGCAGAAGATGATGTGATATAACACTGCAGATTTACTGCTTCAAAACACTCCCCCGACGAGTACTTAACGATCCAGATATGAAAAGATGATTGGTTCCGCTCTTAAGTCCGACGATATTGAGGTCAAGAAACGCAAGAAACACTTTCACCGCCTCAACAACTTTCGATTTTCTCGGCCGTTTATTTGAGAGATCGCGTCGGGCAGTTCTTTCAAATGTGTCATGCTCCATCTTGACTCTTAGCCGTTTAGTCCGGTTTCTGTGGATGGTCCTTCAGCAGAATCAGCACCTCGAGTCACCTCGTTGGCCAATCATCCCCCCAGTCGACACCGTTTTACCCGGAATAAGACAGTTTTCTCGTAAGTTTTCTTGGAGGAGGTGTTTGGTGTTGGACTATAACTCGTCTGCCGACCTCTTGGATGAGGTATTTTCGTCGCAAGTTGAGGAATCATCACGTCTGTTGATGAAGTGACGTTGAAAAGGGTTCATGTTGAAGATATCAATCCAGCATGCCGCTGCTGACCCATGAAGCCTGCCGGCAATCGATATTGCCAGGCTGAAGATGGCCGGCATCGTGAACCATTCGTAAGGCTGCTTCCCTCAACCCTCAAGGAGTTGAGGCCTTGCCTTGTAAATCGGAGAATTTCCACTTCCTTGAGGGTTGACAGCTGCTTGCGCCAACATGACAAGTCATGGCGGGATGGTGGTGGGATGAATGGGTGGCCACAACAAATGGCCACGGTGCCCGGTCGGGCGATCTTCTTTGAACCTTCAGCAGCTTCTTCATGCTTGTTGGTGATGGGTTTGATGGGGCCCCTACTAACGGTTTTGGTACCTGTCTTGTCGGTCCGGTATTTTTACTAGTCTAGAATATCGGCTTGAATGAAGAAGCTTGTGATGAAGTTCAGCCAAAACTCCCATTTCCACTTGAATTTCACCACTTCCTGACTCACGGATTTCTAAGACAATGGAAAGCTCGGTTAGAAGCAATAAATGGCACGCGTATGGAGTTCTCGCGTCCTTCATAACAGTTCGGCATAGTTCAGAGCCAATAGTTCCGTGCTATATACACGGCTAGTGTACCAAACGCTGGTTCAACGGTAAAAGCTCCTGGAGCCCTTCAGATGCAGCAAGTCGACGCTCCCGCTCCAGGGTTTCGTGCCCCGGCTCTCCATCTCCTGAACGGCGGAGAAGCCAGACAAGGAAGTGGACGCAATCAACCTTGATTCTGCCCATGTCCCGCTGGTCTCATCCCGCATCAACGTTGAAGTTTGGCCCTTTCAATGTCCCCTGACAGAGAGACACCAGGCTCTAGCCCTGGCAAATGTCAATATCAACCTCACAAAAGAACTTCACGACTTCAACTTCCCAGCAACAAGGACATTCCTTGAGTTGGAGCAATAACTAAACGACGCCAACAAAGCAGCTAAAAACTCGGATGAACTAATGCAGAGAAATCGAACCACCAGAACTCAAAATCGCGAGATTGTATCGTCAATAGCGGCAAAAAAGATTGTCCGACCAAAAGATTTCAAGAAAAAGCAGCCCCCCAAGGAGAAGTTACTCTTTCCGTCCTAACGTTCTCCATAAATTGCGAAAATCTTGTAAAGCGAAGAGTTCCCGTGAGGTTCTCCGACTCCACCAATTAAGCATCGAAGAGCAACCCATTATCAAGCGATCCTGTGGAACCATGGAAGTGTCGTTCCTTTTTTAAAAGGAAAAAAATCTAGATCTTACTTCCACTTTCCATCTTGACATCACATCACACCTCAGAAACCACCCATACCAA
Source organism: Hymenoscyphus fructigenus (assembly GCA_001414455.1). Classification (NCBI taxonomy): domain Eukaryota; kingdom Fungi; phylum Ascomycota; class Leotiomycetes; order Helotiales; family Helotiaceae; genus Hymenoscyphus; species Hymenoscyphus fructigenus. The sequence continues at coordinate 81,838 of LKUV01000087.1, read as the reverse complement.
TTTCAGAAACAAAGCCGTTACGCTATCAGGAAATAAAAAAATCCTCACACTATCCAACGCTAGAGAAACATCCTGCAATGGCTATCAATCATAACCAGAACATGTTCGGAACAAAGTTGAAGTACTTAGATACGAAACACAAGGTCCCAAAGCGCATAAAACCCAGCCTCATTCATTCGACTCCCACAATTTCCGTTTCTTTGGATATGCCCCCGGCACAACGTTTCGTTTTATACCGGTCCCCAGATCTCTGGCTCTCACGAACTTCCCTTTTCCGCAAGTGTCCGAGCGAGCGAAAGGTGGTTAAATTTCCGATAAGTGTCTTACTCTGAGGGAATCAAGCCTCCGAACAATTATTTTTGTGCGCAAGCCCAGCCGCGTTTTAGGAAATCAATGGGGGGTCACTCTCAATAGCAAAAACTTCCTTACAATCTAACCTCTTTTGAGAAATGCTTCTAATAACTTGCTCATGCATCATCACAATCACATCCCTCCTGCAGATTTGTGTTGGAGAAAGCCCACTTTACCAAATTCTGCCTAGACCGCAATGGTCCCACTCATACGAAAGAGAAATATCTCCCAGCCACACTAACTCTTTTGATATACCCTCTGTAGATCGAATATACATCATTCGACAAATCAGATTCTTACTTGAGACTTCTTCCGTTTGCCAACCGAGATCTGTCTCCCAGAATCTCGTGAGAAGAAGGAAAAAGAAAAGAAAAATCCCGGTTGCCACGTCTGTATCTTGTCTAAGACATCTCGTTTCCAACTCCATCATCACTTCATCACATGTCTCGATTCTTGCTATCTTAATATAACACCTTCTCTATAACTCCATTCTCACGCTTCAAAAAAAGAAATCAAAAACTCAAACACCGACTACACCCCATATCTCCTCCCCCATTGGTCCATAAATCCCCTAAAAGCGGCAATCCAACCCCCCAAAAACTCTCACCTGATCCCCACCAAGTTATCAGAAAATACCCCCTGTCATGAGGGACACTCGGGCGGTGTATGTATTCGCAATCTTGTGATTGGGTCGGGGAGTGGATAGTTGTTTCCGTATCCGAAGTTACCCTGCTTATCGCGTACTTGATGTCTATATCAAAGGGACACATATACCCTCCTTTACAACACCAACGCGGTTTACTTTTGCCTAACGAGATGATTTCCCAACCCCGTTAGTATTTCTGTGAGTTTTTCACGTAAAAGTCTATTGAAGTACGCAACAACTTCTTCTTAAGGGAAGGGGTTGGAGACGCCACTTCTTATTGAGCTTTGGATAGAAAGAGTCACAGTAGTAGGTAGGTGAGAGGCACAGTGATTTTCGGCTTTATCTTTCACCTCGAGATTTTTGCCTCTCTGGAAATTACCAAAATAGAAAGAACACTCTTCTTGGTCCTTCACGTGAAATCCAATTCTACTTTGTGTAACCATTTTGATTCTATTTTTCGCCTCCGAGCTGAAGGAAAATAATTGGCGGGGAGTTGAGGAAAAGAGATTTGGAGAAGAGAATGGGGAAGGTGTATGTAAGCCACATATCTTGTGGAAGGATCAGTGACGTCTTGTTTTCTCGAACCTTTTATGTCTTTAATTTTGATGCGAAAATGGATGTACTTTTTCGATAGTTGGGTTTGGTGGCGTTATGTATTGTTGAGGTGGTGGTGGGAGGGGTTGAGGTTACACAGTATGTACCCCTTTTTGGCGCACGCTTCGTTGCAGTGTACGAAGTTGTACTCGAGTATGCTTGCCTTGACTTCTTTTATTAGAATTGGTCTAACTTAGCTAATTCTTGTTTTTTAAATACAAAATAGAACCTCAAAATTTAACTTAACTTCCACCGCTTTCAAAACCACAAGAGTACAACCATCAATACAACGTAACACCTCCCCTCCCAATCCCAGCCCTTCTTCTAGAACACCATCAGCAGATCCCTCACCTCACAAAAAAAGATAATAATTCAGGATGCAACGGCCCGTTTCGTTTCGCTTCGCTTGTGGCGTTCCTCGAAAGGATTCTCATCCTGACCGTTAATCATGAGCAATCCTCGAGCTGAGTGCGTGAGATGATGTCAGCTTCGGAGGAGCCGGGTCGTATTCATGGGTTTTGTGTTCAAGGAAAGATACTCGGTATTCATCACTAGGGGGTGGAGTTCGTGGGGGTACAGTTTGGCGATCGTGAGATAGTGAGGGGAGAGCTTATGTGAGAATTTGGTTTCTGGACTGTACATTGCTGAAGAAATTTAAATGAGTCTTGAATGGGGTATGTTTGGTGTGGGTTGAGAGGTTGCTTGTAACTCTCTTTCCGTGGAGCTTGAGAAGGACTCTTTTGACTCTGGAGGGATATCCCCCACTGATATTCTTGTACTACTTCAATATAGTCCAGTATTTATTTGAATGATAAAAATTTAGACTCCTTCAATTTGCTAACCCAGTTTTCAATTTATTGTCCATTGTTTAGATTTCTTATTCTCCGGAATTAAAATATTTTCTTCCTAACTTGAAAATAAAGAGACATTTTGGATTTAGCAGATCTTGTAAAAAGTAAAGTTCAAAACTTTGACAGAAAATCTGAGAAGTTTCCAGTTTTATCTCACGATTACTTGATTTTAAATTGAATCTCGCTTTGAACCAAAGTTTTTTATGAAGCCCTTTCTTCTGACCAGACTCTTAATTCAACGTCCTTCTTCTCTCTCGAGTAGTATACGAACTCCACTGAACTTCATAGAGTGGGACTCTTCCAATTAAAGTTTCTTATAAAAATATCGCACTCCAACTCACTCACCCACACACTTTCACATTTCTCAACCTTGATTTAGAAATGTAACGTTATTACAAGTTCAGCAATAATTCATAACTCATCTCCATTTGATGTTATCATTCATAAAATAACCTAACCTGTGTTGAGAACATCATATACATCCCTTTGGTTTCGTGTTGAAATGATCTTGTTTCTTTTTTGTCGCTTTTACAATTGGGTGATAGCGCAAGGTTTTTGGATAGAATGGTTATGGAAAGGCTTCTTGGGTGAGGGTTTGAGGATAGGGGGAAGGGGATTGAGGTTCTGATTTGCGGTTGGAATTTGTAGCACCTTGGGTAGTTTTTGTATTTGGGGGAATGAATATTGGAAGTGAGGGCAGTTTTCATTTGTTAGGGCAGTTTACCTCTTGTCCCCTTGGCGTTTATATTTCTTAAAAAGCCAGAAACCTAGGTGGTTGGGGTAACTCTTGTCTTCTGAATGATGATGGTTCATTTTTTGAGGTAGGAAAGCGAAATACTTGTGGACTATTTGTAAATATATCAATTTTTTGGGAAGCAGTAGTTCCTTGACCCCATCGCGTGGTGACGGACTTCACATTTAGATCAGTAAGAATTAGAGATCAAGTGGAATTGGAATTGGGCTTTTATGACTTAGTCTACTTGTTGCCTAACTCTAAGCTCGCTTAGTTGCAAACAAGAGGTTTGTTTGACCTGGCCTCGGTGCTGAAGTTTATCATAAACCAGGAAAGAGTTCAACTACATTGGAAGAGCTGAGAATATTCGACCCTGAATATGAGCATGATGGCACACATATAGGTTTAACAAACTTTGATTGATCCACTGTGGACGAGAGCGCAATGCTTATCGACACACATCGAGTCCTGCCCGAAAATATCATCTTCATCACTGGCCTCCTGGCTAGTAGAAATTATTGCGTTGTATGTACAAAGAAACCGAGCGCAAATGCGGGTATTTTTTTATACAAAGTAATGTTAAAAGTGTATGTGGAACATGGTTTGGGGATTCCTGCTTAACTCTTGACCATCATTCTCACATCGCAAAGACCTCGCTCGAATAAAAAACACACGACGCCGCCTATCAAATTCACATGAAAACTTCACCATTTGCATAGCTCTGTGTTTAGGGAACAAGGTTGTCAGATCCTTTCCAGTTGTTTTGGTATAAAATCCACTTTGCTGGTCAGGTCTGGGATAATAAACCGCTATTCCAGAGTAGTCCGTGACCGTGTCGAGAACCAATGTATACACCTCACTTTGCATCTCCAGTACAATTTGAAGTGAATTTTGATTGATGATTGAACAAGTTTCTACGTTGGGGAAGAGTTTTTCGAAATCCTCCAAGTCCCGGAGGGCAGACCGATGACATTCTCTGCGTGGTCTACCAATCTTGCCGATATGGCGTATCTTTCCGCAATTCTCTGGACCAATGAGCTCTACAAACTTTTCGGTCTTGCACTTGTCCACTTTCTGCACAAATACCAGGAAGTCCTTCGAGGGGCTGACGGTTATTGGGGTTGATTTGGCAACACGTGCGAAGCCTTGAAGGTCTTTGAAGCATCCACGTTGTTTAATATCGAGTAGGTTCTCCATGAAAAGTGTAATCTCTGTTACGGCTCGATATGTTTCGTATGTTTGTTTTGCTTGGAGGCATATTTGGCAGAAAGGGGGCAAGACTTGGTGGCCATATCCACGCGGGTCGATTAGGTTCTTCTCGTCGTTGGTCTGTAGATTCCACAATTCGAAGTCCAGGAGGATAACTCTTCCAGGGAGATTCTTGATTGCTTCTTCCCAGATCATATTTTGGAGTTTAATTGGGAGTTTCTTAAAGACGTGGAAAGTGTTGACAGATTGATGTCGTGGAGGGTTGTTGCTTGGAGCTTGCGGAGCGTTGAGATTGACGGACATGAAGAAGTTGCTTGTTATTTATCTTTGCGCGACCCGCCACTGGGAGACGAAGTGGCCTTGCCTGTAAGCGTATGTTGTGCATCGTGCCCATAGACGAAGGGTTAGATGGTGCTTGTTTATACTGGGTGATGATATTGGTATGGTTGAGTTGCCACTCAAGATAAAAGAGGCGCTTGGTGATGTGCAATCAACTAGGCAACTGCATTAATAATCAATTTCAATTCACTCTGTGTATTAAATTACCCTAGATAGCTGGGAAAACGAGCTAGGTAGGGCAGGTACGAACTTCATGTTTACTGCCGCTTTTATTGTCCACCAGGAGGCTAGTTAAACACTAGCCGAGACTTGCCACTTTTCAAACAAACAAAACCGAGGAGTTAACGCTTAAGTTCTACAAACTTCGTTCATTGGTCGCAATGGAATCTAGAAGGGATTGGCATGACCTCACAAGTACGTCTGGATAATATTTATGGTAGTATTGGGCAAGTTGATTCAGTTTGATTGGTTATGTAAAATCGGGTTCGTAGCTTCAATTTACCTCAGTATTCAGTCTCAAACTGGATGTCAAGAAATTGTCTCGAGTGAATTTAGCACCATGTTCCCATTCCGACACGAGTTAAGTTTTCTTCATTTGCCGTGGTACCAAGCGATTTACCACCTGTTTGCCCAACTTCGCACTAGTCTGCTAAATTTGACAGAAGGACATGGTGTGTCAGGTTTTCCATTCTCCTCGGGAGCATTTAGATACTTTTTACATCCGTGGGCAAGATACGCTGCTCCAGCATTAGTAGTACCATTTTTCCAATGCTTAGCAAAACTGGTGGCCAAAGTATACGCCACCTGTGCCAGCCTTCTTCTCTCATCCCCAAAATATCCTCCAAAATATGCGAAATATCCTTCGCGAACCAAGGAAATGGACATTAGCTTTGGAAAGCACTTGTAGATAAAGCTCAAATCAAGGGAGGGAGGAGGAGGAGCCGGGAAAGCAACATCAAATGTTCTACCTCTTTGAGGCCATCCCCCCAACTTCCCAATATGGCGAATCTTAGGGCATGTCGTCGGGCTAAGAAACTGAGCTAGACGAGCGATAGCTTCTTTTGTACAATAACTATCGAAAAGGATTATGTCTTTGTTCAAATTCACCATAACGGGATCGAATTGAAGATCGTCGGGGCTAGGTGATGTTCTTGGGCCGTAATTGTCCTGGAAATTATCGCCCAACGTCGTCAGCGTCATTCCTTGGTATAACATGTATACTTTCGCAACCTCGGGACAAGTGTTGAGTATTTCCGGCTCGGGGTAAATAGCGTGACCAAGGCCAAAACGGTAATTGTAAGAATCATGTGTTTGGTCGCCATCCTTTTCTATTTGAACAGTGCGACCTGGGGAGAGCATCATGACGCGTCCTGGTAGATTGTCGAACGCTGCGAACCAAATTTGCTCACGAAGCCTGCAACAAACTAGCATAAATCTTTCTTGTTTGACTTAGGAGCTAAGAGCAGTGTGTAAGGATGAAACTCGCTCTAGACCACCAAGAATAGGAGTTTGAAAGGGGGAATAAAGGGAAAGGTTGCATACTTCAGGGCAAAGGAAGTAAATTGATGAAAGGTGGTGGCGGGGGTTGCTGTTGAGGCAACATTGTTGGTTGAGCTCTGATGAGTGGATGGGTTTGTGATGAGAGCTGAAAAGCTTGAACCCGATGCGGGTGTGGAGTTTGGCGGTTCTATGGTTGGATTGAGATTTAGTTGGTCGAATGTTTGTGCGAGATCTTGCGATGCTTGGGTTGTGTCTTCAGAAGACATCTTGTGATTTTTGTAACAGGGTGTTGTATGGAGTTGAAGGTTGATGGATTAGAAGGGATCAAGAAGTTGAAGAGCAGGTATAAATAAACCACAACAGATTCACGAGCAGCATATCCATCCTCGGCGGAGGCGCATGATCACTCATTATCATATGCTACAATCAGGTGTGATTAATCTCATATATTCATTCACTCATTGTAACAGGACCTGCAAAAATACATTCTCCCTCTATGCGAGGGATGGGGCCCTGGCGCCGCTACCATTATATCACTCAAATATCTCACCAACAAATTATCCCAAGCGTCCATTCTCTCAAATACAGCTTCCCGTTGAAGAAAAATTCGAGTAGCCTTGCAACGGACCCACGAAGCTATTTCAAGCTGTCATCCCCTTTGACAAGCTTCAACCAGATAAAACTTAATCCTCTCCGTTTCCGAGTAGTTCTAGTCATACATATGTCCTTCAAACTTTCAAACAAAAATCATTCAATCACTTGATACTCGTGTTCATTTCTTTTTTTTTTTTAGCAGTCAGTGGACATGAAGAGTTACATTCAACTAGTAAATGCAACAATGGGCATGGAGTTGACACTAATGGGAAGTATTACTAGCATTTCTCATCTGCTTACTTCATAGAATCCACTCTATGATTTCCCATCTCAAAGTGTATGAGAACCCTTTTGGCTGGCCTGAAGGTATCATTCTTAGATATTTTGCAAAATTTCCTGTAGTTCTTTTCCCCTGGAAATATACATTTCAGTTGATAGACTACATATCATCACTTTTTGGTGTTGATATTTTATATTTACCAGCAATTTACATGTCACGTTTTTGCAGTGAAGAAGGGAAATCCATGGACATCAGTGTATCACCTAAGGTAAACTCGCTTAGCTGGTGAAGTTAAGTTAGATACAACACCAGGCCCCTATATCGGGTTAAATTTGGCGCTAGCAGCTGCCTGTACAAGGTGTCTACTCTTCTAGGAATACCTCATTTCTTTCTTCTAAGAAACAACATCAACTCAACCGATCAGAAAGTCATCAGCCACCCTAGAGCTTTTTGGCCTATCGATCCTCTCTGTATACACTAACACGTTTTCCGCAAACCTCAATAGATCTTCTCTCCCAAAGATGAAGAGACCAATACTCCAGAGAGCCTTTTGCACATTGAGCCTATGCAGGTTTCGTCTTCTTGTTCAGCTACCGACAATCGACAGACAAGGTAAGCCTCTGCTGTTTAATAATTCTTCTTGTCTCCAAGGCAAGTCAAGAACAACTACTAAGAGAAGATCTTTGAATCACTACACCTCCTCATCGCTTTTGCTGAAGAGTCTCAATATTGAACACCACCCATATGAAAAACTGCGAATAACGCTCTTTGAGAGTCAGCTCGGGGCAAATGAGAAATTTTGGGACAGCAAAGAACGCGAAGAAGAAGCGTGCTCACTCCAGAGCCCAAAACGTCGAGAGAGTCTCCGACAATTACACATCACCTGTATCATGCAGTTCCACCATCTTTGAAAGTGCGGGAGAAACCTTCAACGATACCACTACTCTTTCCACTTCGACAGATGCACCTAGCAGTTCCCCCATCTCGCATGCATACATTGGGGAAGAACCTGTTGATTTAACCACCCCTTCAGATACGGAAGGATTTAATTTCGACTTCGGCGTTGAGTTGCGTTATTTTTACGCCAACCTAGACTTTAATTTTGATCTTTGTCAAGAAGTATCCAAAGGTCCCACTATCTCGTCACATCCATATGAGGGAGAAACATTTGTCAATACTGCCACTTCTTCAGATACAGACTGATTTACTTTAAACTCCGGCATCGAGCGGAGTCCTTTTAACGACGAGTGGGACTTTGATGATATCGAGCCGAATATTCCTTACAACGACTGGGACGGTAATTCTGATCTTGGTCAAGAAGTACCTAGCAGTCCTATCATCTCGTTAGTCCCATATAAGGGAGAAGCATCCGTCAATCCTGCCATCCCCTCAGATAAGGAAGGATTTGATTTCGACTTCGACTTCGGCATCGAGACGGGTTTTTCTTACAAAGACTTGGATTTTAATGATGATATTCTTCAAGAAGTACTCAACAGTTCTATCAGCTCGTCATTACTATGTGAGAGAGAAGCATCCGTTAATCCCGCCACCTCTTGAGGTACCGAAGAAGAACTCGGAAGTCTCGCCATTTCGTCAATCGCAAACACAGGAGAGGTTTTCGACAGTCCCACCAGTTCGTTATTTACCAAGAAAACGAACTTAGCAAAGCTGCGGACCCCTCTTCAAAACAAGACAGCAATGGCTCGCACAGTCTCTCATCCAAAAAGAATTGGAAGGTTGGGAAGAAGAATCGCAAAAAGGAGCAGCAAAAGGAGACAGAAACAGAGGAAGAGGAAGTTGCCCAGGTGTTCACCTGTTTCCCTAAGCTCACTGACGATTTGAGAGTCATGATCTAGGCTTTCGCCGTTGATGACCTTCCTCCTTGAGCAATCAGCGTCTTGGAACGCCACTGGAGTCAGTTCCTCGTCGGTGGCCACACGAAACCATCAAGTCTCGGAGTCACCTGCTGGGAAGCCCGAGAACAGTACCTGAAAGTCTTGACCAAGATCCCCACCTCTATCAAGGGGGAGCACAAACCATTCTCGAGAAAACGCCACATCAAAGTCAACTTCGAGAAAGATGTATTGTTGTTTGGTCATGAAAAGTGCAAACACAACTTCATGAAACTCCCGGAAGAAATGACGAACAATATTCAATTTGTTGGTAAATGGCCTGGCGCCGCTAGGTGGAAGCAACGAATAAAAGGAATAAATTATATTATCTGCTATTCGTATTCGTTGTAAATATACTATTCTCATATAACGTGGTTTATCAGGACCCTGCGCATATCAGGACCCTGCGCACTTTCCCACTTCCCCACTACTTCAAAGTACAATTAATCAACCACAACATATAAATTTAATTAAAACTAATTTTAATCTGATGAACTAGACATATCCACATCTACTTGACAAGTTCGCGCATTATGACCAGCTTTTCCACAAGTGCCACAGCGCCTACCAGTCAATTTCCCCTCCCTCCAACTACTACCCTTAACACATATATCGCGTCGAACCTGCTCATCCATGTCTTTCTGCGCTAGAATATCCTGTGCATCCTCTATAGTAAGTGCACCACCTTGACAGACATAAGTCTTTTTAGCCCTACAACGCTTACTAAGGGTTTCATTTGCTGCTTGAAGTGTGCGCACCTCAGCTGTTAAAAGGGTCACTTCATGAGCTAATTGCTCTGTACCTTTCGCCAACGCTACCACTGTCTTGAAAATAGATGTTAGCAAGCTTCCTTGGTGACTAGCAATATAGTTCTTAACAAGAGTTGTTTGTGAAAGAGCTTCAGCGGGGTTGTGAGGAGTCTGAGAGACCCAAGGGTCAACGTCAGTAGAGGTGGGCCTAGTAGGGGTTAGCGTCTGTAACTTTACATCAAGCTTTGAAATCACAGCCTAAAGATTAAAAGGTACTAATCCAGCTCCACGGAATCTAGCTTAAGTGTTTTGAGCTGTTATTGATGCTGTGTACACTGCTTTGAAGGCGAGAAAGAACTTGACCTCTGTGATATAGTTAATATAAGCCTTGATAAAAGTCTCAATCTAACAACTATATGCCTGCTTTAATACACTGAAACATCTGACATCAAGTGGCTGGGTCAAATAAGAAGAGTGAGGAGGTAATCCAAGAGTAATAATGTTGTGTGCCTTGTAATACTCTTGGAATTTAGCAGACTTGTAACTCTCATGCCCATCAAGGACTAGCATTCGATATAGACCTTTTGCTTGAGCAGCAGTGTACTTGTCAAAGTGTTTTAGGTATTCTAGACCTGTCTTATTGTTTGTCTATCTGTTACTTGTAGGTTTAATAACCTAGTTGTGTAAGACGCCGCCCTTGGTATACTAATTCACAAGATAATTCTTCCCTTAAACTACTAAAAATGGAGGCATACTCTCACCTTTGCTGTTGATACAAGCAATTACTGTAGCCTATTCTCGATTACCTAGCTGAACTACCTTGCCTCTGCTACGTCGATCAGCGTGTGTAACAACTATAGATAGGTAAATAATAAATATTATAAATCCTGTCTCATCAAAGTTATAGAAATCACAATCTACAACACTATATTTTGCCCTTATATTTTCTACTAGTCAAAACCATATACTAATAAGCTCAGGATCTTTGCATAAGGCTCCTTGAAAGTTGGAAACGTGATTAAAACGTGTCTTTAAGGCTAGTTGTTGTTGTACAAATCAATGTGCCTAGAGCTTCCTGACACGTTTTCCCTCTCTTGATTCCAAAATAAAATTCACTATATCTTCAACACTAGCTAGCTAGGGCGCAAATCCTCTTGTATCTAAATCAAGTATATATCAAACAATAACCTCCTCTTCTAACTCAGTCAAATTATAATTTGCTGGCTGAAAATCGGAGAGTAAAGTATAGCTGTTTATTCTAAGGCGAAGTATAGATTCAGGAACTTTGTCGATTTTTGCAGCTTTTCGACAACTTAGTTTTCGTTTAGAGGTTCAAATAGCTTCAATGGCTAATATAATGCATGCTTCTTAAGTTTGCACCTCTATAGTAAAGGGTAATGTTGGTATGACTTGGTAGTCATAAAGTGTGATGCAATAAGTGGTTGTATTCCTATATCTTTATTGCATGAAGAGTAAAGGTAAAGAGGGGTCGGATCCTGTGAGCTTAAGTATGTGAGTGGCAAGCCACTCACATGAGCCGAAGCACGTGGATTAACTGAGCTGTCGTGGAAGGTGCTATTCACCAAGAATATGTAACGACAATTGTTAACAGTTGTGTTTAGTAATTCTTGATATACTACTAATTTATACTTAAAGTTAGTATAGAATAGTGTAATAAGTATAGTTTCTATTATTAAACTATTATACAAGAACTATACTAAGAGCAGTAGCTTAACCTAATTATTTTGCTAATAGTTTATATAACATTACAAGTATGTTTTAACTACTTGATTTATATATTTATTACTCTTATTTGTTTATAGGTAGAAAGCTGTTAATAGCTTTCTCTTTATACCTAGGAGCTTAGTAAAAGCTACCTAGAATTTCAAAGTAAAGAGCTTGTTTTTATCTGAGATTATTTCTCTAGATAGTCTATGTCTTAAGACTACTTCTCTTAGGAATGCAAATACTAATTCCTCTGCTATACTTGACTCTATGTATAGTACTAGAATTATGTATTTTGTAAGTTGTTCTATAATAACTAGAATTGAATTATATTCTACTCCTGTTATTAGTTCTTTAGATTTTAGTAGCTTAATAATAAAATTCTAAGATATTGATTTCTAAGGTACTTATAGTATTAGAGTAGTGCTTATTTATCTATAAGGTATATAACAGGAAGCCTTGTTCCTAGTACAGGTATTATACTCTAATATTACTTCCTTGACTACTACTAATAAGTAATTAATGTAGTAGTATTGTTTTATTCTCTAGAGAGTTTAACAAACTCTCTACTAGAGTAATATAGTATTCTTTAACAAACTTCTTTATATAGAATTTAGGAATATATAGTTTTCTATTTATATATTGTTTCTGATTATTTTGATTCTCTGTTACTCTATATATATTAATAAAGTCTCTGCTGTTAGATAGGTTTTCTAGTATTATTTTCTATTTAGCTAGAGTTAGATACTCTTTCTTCTAGGCTCTCTAAATCTTCTTTGTCTATAAGTTGTTAGCTACTACTACTATAATCTTGTGTACTGCTAGAGCAAGATCTCTATTTTCAAGAGTCTTTAAGATTATAATTTTTTTATACTCTTTGTTCTCTTTATAACCTAGCTTTCTACTAAGAGTATTAGCTCAAGGGTTTACTGTTCTACTAACGTATTAGATTATAATGTTATATTCTCTAAGAATTCTCGCCTACCTTACAAGCCTTCTATTAGTAAGCTCTTATATAGTAGTAAATATTCTAAGGTTTTTGTGATCTAACAATATAGTAACTTAGTGATTTGTATTCTAGAGATATATTCTCTAGTATTTAAGTACTAGAACTATAGTAAGAGTAGTTTCTTATTATATATACTATAGTTTTATTATACTAGGTCTATTTTCTTAGAAAAGTATACTACTAGTATAAGTTTACTCTCTTTTCCTAGTTAGAGATATATAGTACTCACTGCTGTGTCTAAGGCGTTATATAATAAAACCTACTATTATACCGAAAGTAACAAAGGTAACTAAGTCTCGAAGGTTAGTGTATAGTAAGAGGTTTAGATATACTAGGTGTTTACTTAAAGGTAAACTTGTTACTTAAACTCAAGAAGTCAAAACAAGATATATTAATAACTAAAGTAGGTTAAGTATAAAGCTTCTATCTAATAGCAGACGTGCTAGTTATATATAGAACCTTTATTCTTTAGAGTCAACGAAGTCGACAGTCGCTCCATCACGTGACCATGGTCAAAGGAAATCCTTGGATCGGCTAGCTACTCTAGCCAATCCTTATAACCTATATCTACTCAATAGTATCTTGTCCTGTCAGAGCGCCGTCTGGACTTACTTATCACGTGCTGAAACGTGATTCGTGACACGTTAGGCCTAAACTCTTCACCGTTGATGAAATCCGACGCTACCTTGTATCTCGCCGAATCGTCACTTTTAGGACTTCTCGAGGTAAACTTCAGTATCATCAGTGCATGCCTACCACTTCTACAACCTGTGGCAACTATTATGTCATCAAATCTCAAATCTATCTATACCCGATTATACACCCGTATTACAATAAACGGTTATCAGACCGACCAGTCCAAGAAAAAATCTTCTTTCGGCCCTTCCCAAGAAGCGAACGTCAAACAACTCCAGGACCATATGCATCCATTCTCTTACAATGGAACTACCCAGGCATCGAACACAGATGTAGAAGTCAAAGGAGCAGCTTCTATCCCTGGTGAAGCTGTCGAGCTTGATGTTCTAGAAACGGAAAACACTCAGCAAAACAGGCAGAAGATCAGAGTCACAAGCGGTTGGAATTTTTCTTCCAACCAACAAAAGGTCTGAAAGGCCTTCTTCGCTAGGTTGCTGCTTCTTCCGCCATCTGAAAGCCAAGTACCGTAGCCCCTCGACCATCTTCACCGAGAAGCTCAAACTCGTTCAGAAGTGTAGCACCCAACGCAAACCACTTTGCTTCCTTCATAATTGCAGCAAAATATGTTGACGCTCCAAGGTTCGTGTATGCCAATAGGAGGATGAGGGAATCGTTGTTCATTTCAATTTAGCAAAGGAAGATATCTATGAACCTGTATATAATAACGCTGCCGAGGACGCTATATGAAATTCGTATCATCATAAACATTATTGTAGTTCTTTATCTATTATATCGTAGAAGCAACTTGCTCACAATACATATAATCTCACATGTTGTGTCCGTGTTGAGAGTTGAATTCATCGTATCACAAGCATCATGTCAAGAGCTATGATACAAGCAATTAGTTTTCATGATCTATATCTTCAAAGCTTCTATATCCTACCCAATTAAACGGGCAGTTGAGCCTCTTTCTACTGGCTCTCATCCACATTAAAACTCTCTCTTCTCTCCCTTTCGTCTCCAAGGACTTCTTTCGCTTATCTTCCTCGACTCCTGCTTCTCATGACTTGGTGCCCTTTTTGATAGCATGATCCAATGTTACCATGTTGTGAGGGTTGGAACCCATGATAGAGGCTTGGGCCATGCCCTCGCTAAGCACTGACTAAAGTCCCTGCTCAGCACTGGCCATTACCCCATTGCCAAGCAGTTTCTTGGAATATTCCAGAAGCTCTTCCTCTCTCTATATATAGAGGAAGAGCTTGCATGTATGTAGTCTTCATGCACTTCTTAATTGAATATTTGAAACCACACCTTTGAGTTGTTCGAGGTCTGGCCTCTCACAGTAGTTGTTAATTCTGTCTTGAAGGTGGTGGGGTAGGGAAAAGTGATCTACTGAGTGATATAATCCACTCGGTGGTAAAGCATGTTAGTCTTTTTTATATTATATATATCTTAATATAATACATTTTAATTTAATATTTAATACTTTTAACAATTATCTATTAACGTGGTTTGCTACCTCGCGACGCATATCACCTCGCGACGCACTTTTTTGTACTCTATCACTTTAAATTCCCATTATTCAACAACAACATATTAAATTAATTGAAACTACTCAGTATCTGATGAAATAGATGTTTCTACAACTTCCTGACAAGTTCACGCATTATAACTGATTTTACTACAAGTACCACAGCGTCGTATAGTCGGCTGCCCCTTATTTTGTCCACCCACTCTAGAGCGCCTATCGCGTTGAATCTGCGCGTCAGCCTCTTCCTGGGCCAAAATATCATGTCCATCCTCAATAGTCAGTGTACTCCCTTGACAAATGCGACTTTTTGGCCCGGTGCTGCTTGCTTAATGCCTCGTTGGCAGTTTAAAAAGTACAGACCTTAGCGAGTAAAAGGGTATTCTAATGTACTAAGAGCTCTGTCCCCTTTGCTAACAAAGTAACTATATTAAATATCTGTGTTAGTAAGCTTCCTTGATGAAGAGTAATGTAATTTTTAACTAAAGTTGTTTATGAAAGAGCTTCAATTGGGTTCTGAGGCGTTTGTGATACCTAATGGTTAGCGTTAGCAGAGGGGGGACTAGTAGGTGGAGGAGTTCATAACTTAATATCTAACTTTGATAACACTGCTTAAGGATTAAAAGAAACTAGACTAGCTCCACGGAATCTAGCTTGTACATTTTAGACAGTTATTGACTGTGGGTAGGCTAGTGATGTAATGAATATAAGCTTTTATAAACCCTTCGATTTGCTGGCTGTATATTTGCTTTAAAAAACTAAAACACCTAACATTAAGTAGTTAAGTTAAATAAGAGGAATGTAGAGGTAATCTAAGAGTTATAATATTGTGAGTTTTGTAATACTCTTAGAATGCAATTGATTCATAACTCTTATGGCCGTCTAAAACCAGCATTCGATATACACCCTTTACCCTAGCAGCAGTGTTTTTGTCAAAGTGTTTTATCTATTTTAAACCTGTCTCATTATATATCCATCTATTTTTCATAGGTTTAATAATTCAATCATAAGGGAGGCTAGTTTCAGGGTACTAGTTTACAAGGTGATAGATGCATTTAACAATTAGAAAAGGAGGAATATCACTCCCTTTGCTATTAATACATGTAATTGCTGTCGCCTATTTTCTATTGCCTAGTTATACTCCTTTGGCTCTGCTATGTTAATTAGCATGTGTAACAACTATTCCAGGGCAAATCTAGTCTATTATAAAGCTAGTCTTGTCAAAGTTATAAAAATTACTATCCACAACACTATATTTCATCTATATATTCTCTACTAGTCGAAACTACGTGCCAATTAGCTCAGGATCCTCGCATAAAGCCCTTTGATAGTCGTAAACATGATTAAAACGTGTCTTTAAATCATTCCGTTGCTTTATAAATCAACATGCCTAGTTCTTTCCGACACGTTCTACTCAGTGATTTTCGAGGAGGTGATTTGTCATACCTTCTAAATTCGCTAGCTAAGGAAAAAACCCTCTAAAATCTAAATTAAATATATGATTGACAATCACTTCCTCTTCTAGTTCAGTCAACTTATGGCCTACTGGTCAATAATCACTATAGGATGGTCGGCCGGTCATTCAAGCACGTAGTATAGGTTCAGGAACATTGTAGATTTTAGCAGCCTTCCAACGACTCAGTTTTTTCGAGGATCGAATAGCTTCGATAGCTAAAGTGATTCATGCTTCGTTGGTTTGATTTTGCATTATTAATTATCAAGAAAACATGTGTTAAAGTGGTGGGGTGGTAAACCTGGTGAAAGTGGGTCGCGAGGTGGTAAACCACATTAATTATATAACTTTTAAGCTTTGAGATTTAAGATTTACGATTTGCGATTTAGTTGTTTTTGGCCTTTGGTGTATACAGAACGTTGTAGTTCTTGACTAAGTATCCATCGAAGATTTGAAAATTATACTTGTTCTTTAACAAAGAGGAAGGGAAAAGGAGAGAAAGCTGCCCGGTCATATCCCTTCTCACTTTCGCACCCCTAGCTCGAAGGAACTACATCGCAGGGACTGGGATAGAGAAAAAAAGGTTAATCGTTCTACTTTCAAGAAAGTCCGAGCTCTCTGTTTGGAATCAGCAACCACTCTGCCAGAATAGTATGATTGAATTGGTGTAAGCCTTCACCCTTGAAGCGAACCCCTGAAATCTTGGGTACCTGATTTGCGCTCAGGTGACTTTGACAGAAAAGAAAAATGGGTATCAAATAAGGGCAATTAAGATTTACACCAACTCTGGCAGCAAACTCTTCTTATTAATCTTCTCCGCGATAGTTATAAATGGGAGAAGCCAATCTCAAGCTTTCCACTCGAACTTGGTCACGTGAAATAAAATTAATGTGACATCATTAATCATTTTACTTCCCCTAATTAGAAAAAAAGTTTCAATCAAAACCCTTGAATAATACCCCCAGTTTCTCGGGCAAATATTTAAGTTTTAACAGACGACGCATGGCATCCTCATCATAAAATATCACGACAAGCCCTCCCAAAATCACGACATCGCCTAAAGGGGCAACCCCGCCTATCACATCATAAGAACATCCCCTCTTTACATTTCAACATGCAAACATCAAGCCAACCACAGCAAGCAAACATCGCTCTTCTACCTCGAGTCAGGAAGGGTGGTCCGAAGATGTATTGATAGGGGTGGTCATGCATGCGCGTTTCTATCATCCATGGTGCTGGAGACGAGGTTGACGGGTAGGGCACCGGATTTATATAGTGGGATTGCGGTAGGGGTAGCTCTGAAACTTGGGATTTTTTGTGGTGCTATATATTTTTGTTGTCGTCCTACTTTTTTGAAGATTTTTTTGCTTCGTTCTTTTGGCGGAGGTTCTAACGATTGACGAATCTTGTCTATTGACTTTGCAAAGTCACCATGTCATCACTACACGATCCCGAAAAAAGGGGAATTCATCATCCGGAATCCCCTCAAATTCCTCACTCTGACGACGAGATATCAGCTTGTCCAGCGAGCTCTACGAATCTCGATGATAATTACGAAATTTATAAGAATGGAAAGGGTATTGAAATCGATGAGGCGGAATATAAAAGGGTGTTGAGGAAAATTGACTATCGAATTATTCCAATTTTATTTGTTACCTATATGTTACAATATCTCGACAAGAACTCGATCAATTTTGCCAGTGTTTATGGGTTGAAGAAGGGGACGAATTTGAAGGGACAGGATTATTCGTGGTTAGGTAAATTATCCCTCCAGACCTCATCTTGCATTTTGAATGAGTGGAGTAAAGGCTAATACTTTATATACACCAGGCTCGATATTCTATTTTGGTTACCTTTTTGCACAATTCCCCTCCGGTTATCTTCTCCAACGCCTACCAATCGGCAAATTTCTCTCTCTGGCTACAATTGGATGGGGCATCGTTTTGATAACTACACCAGCATGTACGAGTTTTGCAGGAATTGCTACGAATCGTTTCTTGCTGGGAGCTATCGAAGCGACAGTCAACCCAGGGTTTGTGCTGATTATGAGCATGTGGTACACGTCTGCGGAACAACCTTTGAGATTGGAGATTTATTACTGCACCAATGGAATTGCCACCAGTAAGCTTTCTCATGTAATTGAACTGCCAGGGAAGAACTAATTTAAAACAGTGTTTGGTGGCTTGATCGGTTACGCAGTTGGACACATTACCACAGGTCTCGCAAAGTGGATGTACGTCTTCCTAATTTTCGGCTCCATCTCCATTGCCTGGGGAATCGTATCTCTTCTCCTCCTCCCAGATCGTAAGTACCCTATCTCCTATATCACCATCCAAAGAAAGCCTAAATTGACGCCAACAAGTTCCATCAACAACAAAATTCCTCACCCCCCATGAACGAACAATCGCAGTCGCTCGCGTAGCAGCCAACAGACAAGGAGTAAAAAACCGCCACTTCTCCAAATACCAAGCAATGCAAACCCTCAAAGACCCCAAAACCTGGATCCTCTTCATAATGGCAACCGGGGCCCAAGTTCCCAACTCCGCACTCACATCCTGGACATCCATAATCGTCGGTTCCTTCGGTTTCGACACCCTTGGAACACAATACCTACAAATCCCCGGCGGAGCAGTACAATTTCTCGCTTTAATCTTGGGAGGTTGGGTATGCACGAGGTGGCCGACTAATACGAGGTGTTTGACGATGATATTTGCGAACTCGGTTTGCATTCTTGGTGCGGGATTGCTTGTGGGCTTACCGCTTAAGAATAAGTGGGGACGGCTTGTAGCTCTTTGGTTATGTTATTTTCAAGGATTGGGTTTTAGTATGAGTTTAACCATGGTGAGTAGCAATGTTGCGGGGTACACGAAGAAGCAACTTACTGGGGCGGTGCTTTTTACGGGGTATTGTGTTGGGAATATTATTGGTCCTCAAACTTTCCTTGAGAAGGAAGCTCGTAAGTCTCATCCTGTGTCGCGAAACCTCCATCTCACTAACGTTGCTTTAGCAAATTATCCTTCAGCGTATATTGCTATGCTTGTCGGTTACTCTGTGAAGCTTGTTGCTGTCATTGTTCTTTACGCATATATGTGGAGCGTCAACAAGGCGAGAGATAAGGCGCAGGATACGGGGATTGCGTCGAATGAAGCGATTGAGAGGGACGCTATTGAGCAAGGGATGTTAGATGTTACCGAGATTGATAATTTGGGTTTCAGATATATTTTATAGATACCAAGGGTGGCTCAATGAGAATATATTCAAGTTCTGGCTGACGGTGTGGGATTTGCGAATTATCCTGGTGTTCAATTGCGAGTCGAAAATATGTTGTTGGGGGAAGGCAAAACCACTTGGCTCGATCATCTTGGGTGCTCCTCCCGCAACTCGACCACGACATCGCGCCGCGACCATGGGAGCGAGAAGGGAAGGCACGATCCCTGGTCCACACAACCTAACCCTCGAACTCCCTTCATATTCACAATTTCTCGTCGCCGAATCAAATCGCAAAAAGTCTAAGGCATTCTAAACTTTTACAATACAACAAACCCATCAACCCCCTACTCAACCCCAAACTTGACGACAACTAATATTAACTCTCTTGCCCGCCATAAAACCTCTCCACTTCTCAAACTCCTTCCTCGCTCCCTCCCCCTCCTTAACAGGCCACTCAGCCAACCACTCCGGACAAGTCCCTCCCATCACTTTTGGCATAGCATGCCAACTCCATCTCGTCTCTCCATTCATTTGCACCACATCGCCACTTCGAACTCTAAGAACTACCGTTTCCTGTTCCCTCTTTTCGTCGCTCTCGTCTAACTTGCCCTCGTTCACACTCGGGAATTTGTCTTTTGCGACGATGAAAAGACCATCACAGCCGAGAGAGAAGGATGCTAGACCGCGTTGGCATTCTTCTGATACGTCGCGGTGGACAGGCATATAGTCTTTTGGTGAATACAAAAGGACCACCCCGGATTCTGGGACGAACGAGTGGGGGAAGAGTGTTGTAACTAGTTTGGCGATGTCTGGGGGGAAGAGAGTTGGTGAGGTTGTGGGGTAGGAACGGGTTTCCCAGTTGTATTGTGAGCCGAGGGTTAGCCAGCGGAGTTTCTTTTGGAGGAATTGGACTGTGTTTAATGGTTTGTGATTTGAATGTGGGTTGAGTGGTGTAAGGGTATTTGGTTTTGAGGATTGAGGGAGAGTGAAGAAGGATGATGGGTGGTCTGTATTAGACCCCTTTAGGGGTGTGGGATAGGGGATTGTGTAGTCGTGGTGGATGTTTGTTTTGTGGAGGGGGTTGGAAAGTTCCCTGTGAAGGAGGCGAGAGATCATCATTACTTGACATTCTCGCGGGAGGAGACTGGGGAATAATTTCAATCCTATTAGGGTTGTTAGTCGCAAGTCTCTCTCCTTTTTAAAATGAAATATGTGATACGTACCCGGAAAACTTGTGTGTTCATAAACGGTGCAAGCCTCAACCTTCACCCCTGTATCAACACTTATACATAAATCCTCGCCACTTTCCCGGAAAACCCGTTGAGCTTCTGTGATTACATCTGCAGAAATGGTGGATACGGGTAAAATAACTTCTTTTTGGGTTTCGGTCAATCCTCTCTTGAAATCTACGACTGAGAGGTCGTTGGATACTTCAGAGTCGGACATTTTTTGGTAGTGGAAGTAGAGGTCGCATATTGCGTGGGGTGGCAGAGCGTGAGTATCATGATGTTTCTATCAATCACGTCAGCTGCAATTCATGCTCCAAAAACTCGGAATTTAGAACAGAGTCTGAATCATCAAGTACTTACCGATTCAGAGTTCATCACGTGATATCATGGATGTCCCACTTATGGCTTTTTCAATGCGGGTTTTCTCCGCCACAACAGGGGTTCCGTTACACGAAAATTCTCGAGACTCAATGCAGAAACCGGAGTTAAATTTTTGGTGAGACGGGGTGAGTTGGAAGTGCTATATTTTGCGTATCGTTGTACAGAGTACTTGTTGTTTGCAGGTGTTGGGATTTTCTTGAGTGGACTGAGGCTTGTTGAGGTGACACTAGAATTAAGCGAGTACGCTAGTCCTGATTTGGCGACCGCATTTTATTTTTGCTCTTAGGTAGTAAGGTGCTGTTATTGGTTTAATAAGAAGGGAGATAAATCTTGGTACTTGACGAGGTCTTTTGAAGACGAAGTTTCAATCAAGGAGTGCAATTTTGAAAGTAAATTAAAAATTTTTGAGTGGTCCAGTTCAAGATTTATTCAACTGCTCTCTCTAAAATGAACACATCGTTCCAGATGAATCACTTACTCCTCATTGGGTATGCGTCATTCCTACGATATTATTCCCCCACAATTCAAGCAAGAACGCTTAAAGATATGTTCCCCAGCTCCTGTTCAACCTTTAAACTACATCTTCTTTCAAGAAGTCATATTCAGCAAAGCAAAAAATATCACAAACAGGAAACCCCACCACGTTTCATTATTTCCCTTTCCTGCCATACGAACTTCGTATGTAGATTTGGATGTACGCCTTCGATGAGTTATCAATAACTAGACAACCAAAATGCATTTCACTTGATAGATTTGCCTATGACCAGAAACAAAACAAATACCCTACCTTATCCAAATCTGCCCCTAGACCGCCTTTTACGCTCCCCACCTCGTCACTCTGATCATGGTTCACCGCTAGAACCTGAACTATGTTGGGTATGTCCGGAAGCTCGTTTAGCATACTGCAAATACCTATGTACAACACAAACAGTCTTACTCTATGAGAAGGAACTCCCATCAGCCAAGTCTGCCTTCAAATCCCCCCGATACGTGCCAGTGACAGAGAATCTTGACCAGGATATACCTCGCTTCCAAAGAGATGTATCAGGTCAACAAGTTACCATTTTGGAGGAACTAATGGGTCCCTCCGTTTGTGGAAAGATCCTTCATTTCGGGACACATGTCGTCGATGTTTTACCCGTCTGGGGCTTAGGTATAGAGTCTTGGAGACCATCACTAGCAACTGAAAAAAATATCTGGCCGGCTGTTTACCAGATTTTCCAAAATCTGCAAACGGAAGACACCATCGATTTGGACAAAATTGTTGGAGAGGAGCCAGAATGTGCCGAGAAAGAAGTGATCATGCTCTATGCTGATAAGCATGCTTTTCCCAGCGACCTTAAACGTGAGTATATGGGCGATTCCTTTTCGCATGAAGGGAAAGACTGTTTACCAATCGATAAGACGATCACGATGCGATGTTTTAGGGGAAAGAAAGTTGACTGTTTCAGGGAAGAAAGGAAGAGATTTGTGCTAGTATGAAGAGAAGCTCAGAGAGGTTTAGAATAATGAAGCAATTTGCATGAGAGGTAGCAAATATACGCATCTTGACACTTCTTGAGATATATTTTTGATTCAAATCTTCGGTAACTCTATTACCAAGTCGTAAATTTATTAAACATCACTTTGAGCAGCTTCTAGCAGACCACCAAAGAACTACTTAATATTTACAGTTACCACAATAGCTCCCGGTCATATCTCAGATAGTGCATCCTTGAGCAGCCTTGAAAATTCACATTAGCGAACGATGCCAAACAGAGGAACAAAAACTCCAAACTCACATCCTTAGCATTTTGTTGATTCTGTTTAATCCCACCAGCAAATATAGTCTGCAAAGTATCCAAATTTGCCTTATCAGTAACAGTTTTCCCAATCAACGCCGATGCCATCTGCAACCCCGTTGCTTGGGCCATTTGAACCTTCTCATTCCGTCAGCCACATCCCTCCAAAAATCGTAAAATTGAGCATTTACCTTTCTTAAGCCTGCAATTGCAGCGTTCTCAGCTGGAGCCATCTTTTGGTTGAGCTCTCGTTGTGCGGCACCCATTTTGACAATTATAACTAATTATGTTTGTGACTTCTGGATTTGTGCGGTATTTGGTGGCTTCACGGCTTGTTGGGATTGAATCTTTGTCGTTTGTGCTTGTTCCTGTTGTTGGATCATGATGGTCTTGTTGATCCCGCCGACAAGGGATTTCATTTCTGGTGAGCATGCTGCGCGACCTGCAATCGAGGGGTTGACGAGAGGAGTTGCAGTGGTGATTGACAGATCAAGTATGATGAGGAGATCAGAAGTGAAGAAAGATACAGGAGCCATTTCGAATCAAAGGTTGACCGGTGTACTAAAGAAGTGATTAAAAGTCTGTAATGGTAGAAAGGAAGCTCCTGTTGGATAGGAAGGGTTAGTGAGAATGTAACAGCTCGTAGCGGCATCGAGAAGACTTTATGTTAATATTAAATACTTTCTGATTCTTTGAACAGAATCGGACTACCAACGCCCATTCCCCCCGAATATTAACAGCTGAACGAAACCAGTTATCCCGTTACATTTTTGAACTATCTTCAACGAAGAAACAGTCTACAAGAGGCTAAACACAAAAGAGTTACTTCGAAGTATCTTGATGCCTAGGACATGCACGCTATCGACGATCGTGTAGAAGCTTAGACTCTAAGTTAGGCTTATTAAACCAAAAAGTTTTAATGCATAGAAAGCATTTTCATTTTAAGCAAATAAAGACTCTGGATTTTTATAGTTCGCTTTGTTTCTCATCTGACGATCGGCAGTGCATGGTAAAGTTGGGAGGAATAAGCTTGTTTTAGTAGGGATCTTGAAAGCTTCCATCCCCTCTCGCGGTAGACAAGAAAAGCGGCAATAAATACTTCAGGTTTGTACCTGCCTAACTAGCCAAATGTCCCAATTTTCCAGGGCAATGCAAAGTTATTAACTTAAATACTTGGGAGAATTCATTATTTACCCAAATGGCTTGGGACAAGGAAGTTTGTTTGTCACAAAGTATTTGGAAGCAGCGTGAGATAAGATTAGAGTAGAGTAGAGTTTGAGACGTTACTCTTATTTTATCTAGAGTAGTTACTCTGATTTACTCTGATTTACTCAGAGCAATACCGGGCCGAATCTAGGGTATACCGGGCCGGGCCGGAGCGGTCAGCGGAGTGGCTACTCGGGTCCGGAGGAGCTCAGCGAAAGTTAAGAATGCAAATAAATAAAGTAAAGAATACTATTAGATTCTTTACTAGGAACGTTCTTACTCTAGGAACGTTCTTTACTTTACTTTTTAATAATAAATAAACAAATAAGATAGAGACTTTAAAGTATATATATAGAGAGCCTTTCTCTTTCTTAGCTTAAATTAAGTATCTTAAGACTTATTATCTTAACCTTTACTTACTTTATACTTAATCTTTACTCTTTACCTTTACTCTCTCTCTCTACTTTATAATGCCTTCTCTTTAAGCTATTTAAGCTCGCCTTATCTTTCTTTAAAATAACCTAGACTTTAAGCTCAAGCTTAAAGATTAGCCTATAGTCTTTTACTCTACTTAGAGGTTTTAAACTAGCT
This sequence comes from Hymenoscyphus fructigenus, assembly GCA_001414455.1. Classification (NCBI taxonomy): domain Eukaryota; kingdom Fungi; phylum Ascomycota; class Leotiomycetes; order Helotiales; family Helotiaceae; genus Hymenoscyphus; species Hymenoscyphus fructigenus. The sequence goes on along the minus strand of LKUV01000087.1, from coordinate 57,351 downwards.
ATCTTAGAAGGCCTGTAATACAAGAGTAAGCCTGTCTTCTTTCTAGGTAGATTATATGTTTTTTAGTTAAGATATAACACGTTAAAGATATATTATAGTTACTAAGAGATTTCGCGAATACTTAGTAGTTATAAATACTTAGTAGTTAAATATATAATCTAACTTAAGTAAAGTAGTTATCTTTACTAAACTAGATCTAAAAGATACTTATTATTACATTAAAATTCATAAAGGCTATAAATAGAAAACAGCTTTTAGAACCTGTTATAAGTATTTTAAGTATCTTGTAATATCTTTTAGTCTAGTAAATATACTAGTAATATTTCAAGTATATATTAATACTACTATTAGTAGCCTCCTAGATTATTTCGTTATTATTTATTTAGATAAAATTTTATTTACTTACAAAAGAAAGAAGACTACTATAATTACGTTTGCTAGGTTCTTACTAGGCTATGTAATAGTAATTTGTTCTATAAACTTAGTAAATATAAGTGTAACGTCACAGAAGTTAAGTTTCTCAGCTTTATTATTAGAATAAATAGTATAAAAGTAGATCCTAAACAGATCTATACTATTATAGAATAGCTCTAGCCTATGTTGTTTTATATAGTCTAAGTTTTTCTTAGGTTTGTAAATTTTTATTATTAGTTTATTTATTGTTACTCTTTTGTAACCTTAGGTCTAATAGATCTCTTAAAAGGTATAAAACAGAGCTACAAAACTAGCCTCTTTAATTAGACAGATGTAGCTAAGGAAAGTTTTTAACTTTTAAAAACAGTATTTACAATAACACCTGTTCTAGTCTATTTTAACTCTTCTAAGAAGATTTATATAGAAACTAATATATCTAAATTTACTATTACTAGAACTATTTTACAACAAGTAGGTACTATTAATAGTATAAAACAACATTAGCATCCTGTGGCGTTCTAGTCCTAGAAACTTACTAGTACTAAACAAAACTATAGTACCTATAATAGAGAACTTCTTGTAATTGTTATAGCCTTTCAGTATTAGAGACATTATCTTAAAGGTACTAGGTTTACAATTAAGGTTACAACTGACTATAATAACCTCTAGTACTTTATAGAAACAAAGTACTTAGAAAGCTGTTAGGCTTACTAGGCAATGTATCTTGTAATATATAACTTTGAGATTATATATTATAAAGGTACCTTAAACCTCGCAGACAGACCTAGCAGAAGACTAGACTATAAGAATAGTTCTACTAATATAACTTAGCTTCTAACCTTTTAGAATAAATTAAAGAGAGCTTTTACAACTATAATTCTAGGTTCTTTTCTAGCTCTAGAAAAGTTCTCTCTTAAAACACAACTCTTAGTATTTACTATATCTACTATAGTATAAGAGCTTTTACCTTAAGGCGTGTATAAAGGCCTCTTGAGAATTCCTTGAAAGAGAAGCAAGGTATAAGATACTACTTTAAAGGTTCTACTACTATAGCTAGAGTAATAAGAATATCTATGTCCTAATTACTTAATAGAATCAAGAACTTAGTTGTCTCTTGAGTTTTTGAATTAGATAGTTGTAAATATTTAATTCTATATTTATAGATATATACAGCTACTAAAAGAGCTATAGTACTAGCCTCTCTTTCTAAGCTACTCCTTGATATTGTCAAGATAACTTAAAGAAACAATTTAGAATATAGAGATATTCTAAAAAAGAGGCTTAGCAAACAAGACACAAGTAGAGAACTAATTTAGATATATAATAAAAACCTTCTCTAGTTCTATTTAAGAGTTATAGTACCTAATAACTCTGTCTTATAAGCTTAAGTTATAAACCTTTATTATAACAACTCTTTAGTAAGATATTATAGAGTTAACAAGACTCTAGAGCTTTTAAAAAGATTCTAGTATTAGGAAAACATAGAAACTAATGTCTGTCTCTATTATAGAGAATATAATATTTGCTAGAGAGTCAAGGCTAGAAGGTATATACTATATAGTCTATTAAGTAGTTTACTACAGCTAAAAAGACTCTAAGGTAAGATCTCTATAGATTTTGTTACAGGCCTGCCTCTGTGTAAAAACCTAGCAGAAGGTCCTGATTTTAATGTAATCCTTGTAGTTATAGACTAGTACTCTAAAATAGTAAAGTATATTACTTGTTACAAGATAGTTAACTCTCTAGAGTTAGCTAGACTAATATAGAACAATGTTTTCTTACTCTTTAGTATCTTTAATAGAATTGTTTCTAATTATAGAACTGTGTTTATAAGTAATTGTTGTTATATATTCTTAGTAAATAGTACCTTCCACGACAGCTCAGTTAATTCACGTGCTTTGGCTTATATAAGTAGCTTGCTACTTATATACTTAAGCTTACAGGATCCGACCTCTCTTTACCTTTACTCTTTATATAATAAAGATATAGGAATACAACTACTTATTGCATTATACTTTATAACTACTAAGTTATACTAACAGTAATTTTTAGTCTACTTTTTGCTTTTATATAGTATATAAGTAAAGGTTAAGTACTATATTCTATCTGTAAACAGATAGTTAGACAGAGTAGTAAAACTAGACTCTTGAACATTACCTTAGAGTATATTATAGCTAGCGAAAAGCTAACTAGTTTAAAAAGTTAACTTTTTTTTACTAAATTTATATATAATAACTCTAAATATTAGGTTTTACAAGACATACCTTTTAAAGTATATTATAGTTACTAACTCTAACTTTTATAGAATTCTAAGAACAGAATTAAAGAAGAGGTACCAGCTACTTACAGAAGACTAGAGATTCTTTATAAAGAGTAGAATAAACTTTATAATCTCTAGCATTATTATAAGGTAGATAGTAGGCAATAAGTTAAATTAAATCTTATATAAAGGTAAACAAGTATTAGATTTAGTACAGAACTAATCTCTGCTCCTTCTTAGAGGTATAGAAGAAGCCTTGTTTTATAGAAGCTCCTAAACTCTAATACTACGTAGACTCTATTAACTCTGTTAACTCTACCTACTAGAATTAATTAATTTCTAATTAATTCATAATAGTAGATAAAGGCTTCCTTAGATTAGACAAAAGGTTATATAACTAACACAGCCTCTATATATTACAATTATATACAAAACAATCGAGAGTCTTATTTTAATAAACACTAGTTAGATAAACACTTCTTTAAAGGAGACTAGGTTATACTATTAACAAAAAATCTTAGACTTAAAGTAGAAAAGCTTTAGCTAAAATTTATTAGACCTTTTAAGATCCTAGAATATATTAGTACATCTGTGTATAAGCTAGACTTATCTAGTATATATAAACAGTTGTATCTAATGTTTTATGTTTCTCTTCTTAAAGAATATATAACTAAGAAGAGTTAGAAACCTTATCTCTATACCTCTAGAGAACTTCTAGAATTAGTAGAGAATAATAAGAAACAAGAATAGAAAGTTAAAGCTATTGTTAATTACAGACAAGAAGGCTAAGACAAGAAACTTAAGTATTTAATTAAATGAAAATCCTAGTTAGATAATTATAATACCTAGTTATCTATTTATTCTAACCTTGTAAATGCTAAAGAACTTCTTTAATTATATAACAAGAACTATAGTCTTTTACTTTAATTCTTCTCTTAACTACCTGTTAAGGTATTAAAAAGCTTAAATACCTTATAATAAAGAGAGCGCTCTTTAAAGGAGAAGAGAAGACCTAGTAGACTATACAAGGTCTATAACTTTAGTTAAGACACTCTTTCTTAGATTTTTCTTCTATATAGTTTACTAGGTTTACTGAGAATTAAAATACTAAAGTTTACAAGGAAATCAAGGTACTAAAACAGTTTATTTATATAGCTTTACTATAGTTATATACTCTCTCTCTGACTTATAACTCTATATTTTCAAAAAGTAAAAATACTAACTTCTAAGACTATTAAGCTCTTGTAAAGAACTATAATACTTCTAGTAAGATCTGCTTATCTTTATTAGAAACAACATTATACTATAACTATGTTAGCGTAGAATTCCAGAACTTCTAAGAACTTACTACTACTATAAAGACCTCTTAACAAGCTTGAACTTTTGTAGTTAATTCACGAACTATAATAAGTATTATATTGTCTATAGCTAAAGTACTACTAGTTAACTGCCTACTTATCTCTATAGAGATATTAGCAATAAGTCTAATACCTTTAGTATAGATGTCTCTGTACTTCTTTCTTACTATTAGCAAGAACTCTTTGAGTATATAAAAGTAATATATCTCTAGAACTCTATTCTAGGCTTCCTCTACATCTAACTCTTTAATATAGTTAGAAGAGTTCTAGAGCCTCTAAGTATTCTTCTACTTATTAAAATTCTAATTACTACAAGGAGATATATTATCCTTATCTTAAATATAGTATTAATTTAGATAATCTTTAAGATATTTCTTAAAGATATTAACAGTGTCTTCCTAGGCCTAGTATACCTCTAAAAGAGATCGAGGAATCTAGAATATTAGACAATAGCTTATAAAATTCTAAAAGTAAAGAAGCTTACTAGCTTATATAATTTAGAGTCTTTAATATATTAGTTATAATTCTTTTTGCCTAGAGCAACTATATATAAGACAAAAGAATTAATAAGAAAGTACTTAAAGTACTTTAAGCATTAACCTATAACTAAAAAGAACTTAGCAAGATTAGCTTTATACTTAGAAGTGTTATAAACAGAATAAGATATAATAAGAAATTTTAAGATATAGAAAAGAGAAGGTCTTATAAAAGAGAAGAACAGGTCTCTATATATATCCTAAAAGATACTGTAGTCTTTCTATATATTATATATAGTATACTATACTTTCTTATTAACCTCTAGCTTCTCTTTAATACCTTAGAACTATCTATATAAGGTTTTTATATAATTTATTCTCTTGTAACAACACTGTTTAGAACATTCTAGTATTATATATACAAGGACACTAAACAGTATCTTATTATAACTCTATAACAGAAGAGAGTCTAATTAACTCTCTTAGTTATAAATGTTGTCTATACCTTTGTGAAATTAATAAATCACCTACTAATAGCTATAGAGTAATTTTGTTTGCTACAATAAACAGTAATAATGTTGTCTACTTATATACTCTTCTATAATACCTGCTAAATTATACCTTTACAACCTTTTTACAAAAACAGGCAAAATAATCTTAAGAACAAGATACTTAAAAGAGAGAATAGTTGTAATATATAGAGGCTGTGTTAGTTATATAACCTTTTGTCTAATCTAAGGAAGTCTTTATCTGCTATTATAAATTAATTAGAAATTAATTAATTCTAGTAGATAGAGTTAACAGAGTTAACAGAGTCTATGTAATATTAGAGTTTAAGAGCTTTTATAAAACAAGGCTTCTCTTATACCTCTAAGGAGAAGCAGAGATTAGTTCTATATTAAATCTAATACTTGTTTACTCTTATATAAGATTTAATTTAACTTATTATCTACTATCTACCTTACAAATATATACTCTTGTTCTTTGCTATATATTAATATTAAAGTGTCTCTAATATCTATACTAGTAGATTCTAGAGTAGTACTATAAGTTGTTATAGAGAAAGGATTTCTATAGAGTCTAAATATATACTATAGTATTCTTTAAGAATCAGGTTATCTAACTTGTTTAATAACTCTAATTCCTTAATTTATATACTAATATATTTAGCTAACTTCTTGTCTATAAGTTACTATTCTTTAAGTATAGCTACTTTCTTATAGCTAGTAGTATTAACTTACTTTCCTTTGTTAAACTACTTCTTTAAGCTATACTTGTTTACTCTATAGCTAGATTTGCTGTAATATATAGAGGTTACGAGGTTATAAGGTTATGTAACTTTTCATCTAATCTAAGGAAGTCTTTATCTGCTATTATAAATCAATCAGGAATTAAGTAGTTCTAGTAGATGAAGTTTATAGAGTTAACAGAGTTAACGTAATATTAGAGCTTAGAAGCTTCTATAAAGCGAGACTTCTCCTGTACCTCTAAGAAGGAGTAGAGATTAGTTCTGTACTAAATTAAAAAGATTTAAATTAACTTATTACCTACTATCTACCTTACAAGCTAATCTCTCTACACTTAATAGAGAGGTAGTACAATAAGCAAAATACCTCTAAGACTTAGAAGACTACCTAACGAAGACGTTGCTTAGACTACTCCTAAATAAGTTATATCTAATAATAGAGGAAGCTCTTCTAACTCTATTAGTAGACTATTACAGGACTCTCACAGAGACCTTTTAGTAACTCTAATTAATAACCTCTATGTAATTAAACTAGACCTAAGTAGAGTAGAACTCAACGCTTCTTAGACTTAAGAAAACCTTCTTTGTATAGAGGTTAAAGCTCTTCGAAGACAGCAAGAGAAGGTTAACTAAATCAATTAATATATCCTTTAGTTAGAATAGAAGAAAAGTCTTATATAAGATAATCTCTAATTTACTACTACTACAATAACGTTATCTATCTATAAATCAACACTAATACCTTAGGTTAAGAACTCAATGAATCTAGAGATAGATAAAGATATTATTTAACCTAAACCTCTCTAAAACGTCCTTAAGTATAAATTAGACTAAGAGAAACTTCTCAAGGTCTAAACACTAGAAGTATATTATAGAAAGTCTCTTAAAGAGCATTAAACATTTATGTTATTATAGGAGGTAGTTTTTAGGTTCTAACTCTAGATATATAACAGACACTTCTCTAGAGTAAATACTACTACAACTACTCTTTGAGACAAACCTTACAAAACCTAGGAAGCTATAATAAAGAAGGATCTACTAGTATATAAAATTCACTGAGATAGTTTCAAGGCTTATCTAGCTAACATAATTCTAGTGCCTTAAACACGCTCTCAAGAAGCCTTTAAAGGACTTCGCAACCTTGAACAAGTAGACTAGGAAACAGTTCTAGAACTTTATAATAGAATAGTTGTTCTAGAATTAGACTAGGAGAAACAACCTAAGAGTAACTATATCAAAACACTTAATACTATACTTACTAATTACAAAACCTATTAGACGCTTTTTGTAATCCTTTCTAGAAATAAAGTAAGTTCTATATAGGAATAGCTTAAAAAGGCTTAGAAAGCAGAATATACTACTTATCTAAATAGAAGTAAGACAAAGGTAGAAGAATCTAAAAAAGATACTTCTAGTTCAAAAGACCTCTATCTAAAGAACAATAGTTTATCTAGTTCTAAGGATTGTTATTAGTCAAAAAGCTGTTTCTAAAAAAATAGAAAGAGTAATTCTAGTAGTATTTTAAGACTATTAAGAACTAATAATAGCTAGTATAACAACTCTAACTCTAATGTTACCTGTTATACTTATAGCTAATCTAGGTATGTTTTAAAAAGCTGTAAGTGTTAGAAGTACTCTAAATAAGTATAAAAGAATTCAGAAAAAGTAAAAACCCTAGATAAATCAAGAAACCTTTAGAGAATAGTTAATACTATTTAGTAAGAGAAATGTTCTAAAACAAAGTCTTTAAAGGAGTTAGGAAAAGAGAGAGCTAAGTCCTAAACGTCGAGGATTATAGCCTAAGTAAAGAAGGTATATTAAGTTATATGTTAATATAAGTAACTCTAAATTAGTCTAAAACAGGTGTCTTAGTAACATATACTAGCCTTAGAGATACAGGCTCTAATTACAACTTCCTTAATAATAACTAGGCCTAAAAGAAGAGTTTTATAGCCTTAGCGAAATATAATCAAGAGTTTGTTACATTTTATAGAAGTAAATTTAAAGTACTCTAAGCCTATAATCTACAGGTGCTTGTTACTAACAATTATAGAGAAACATAATCTTTTAACCTCTACTTCTATAGGTATAAGAACTAAGGAATCTATACTCTTGTTTTTAGTTTAGAATTTTATAAATTAACTATTACTTAGTATACTAACTATACTAGAAAACAATAGGCTTATACTCTAGCATAGCTAGACAATATAGAAATTCTCACTCTAAAGAAGTTTAAAGAGGAGTTAAACAAGAACCTAGACACTTAGGCTTAGGTCTTGTTTATAAAGAAAGGAGAATACAATTGTCTTAGACAATAAGCTTTATGTGTTTGCAAGAGGTATTAAGTCTCTATATACTTACAGAGTAATATAGACAATCCCTTAGTAAATAGTCTAGTGTATTATACTAATACTATCTAAAAAGAATCCTTAGAAGTACCTAAATACCTACAGGAAAAGAGAATAGACTTTTCAGATGTCTTTGACTCTAATAAAGCTTTAGAACTTCCTAGCCTTAGAGGTGTTAAGTATACTATTAATATAGAGGATACTATTCCTTATAGGCTCTTGTATAATTTGTTAGAGACCTAACTTAAAGCTTTGTACTTATATCTATAAGACACTCTCTGAAAACACTAGATTAGGCCTAGCATAAGTCTCGCAGAGGTGTCTATTCTTTTTGTTCTAAAAAAAGATAAAGGTCTGTAGCTTTATGTTAATTATTATAGTCTTAACAAAGTTATAATTAAAAATCATTACTCTCTTCCTCTTATTAATAAGTCTCTTGACTAGTTAAGTAAAGTAGTTATCTTTACAAAACTAGATCTAAAAGATACTTATTATTATATTAGAATTAATAAAGGCTATGAATAGAAGACAGCATTTAGAACCTGTTATAAGTATTTTAAGTATCTTGTAATATCTTTTAGTCTAGTAAATATACTAGTAATATTTCAAGTATATATTAATACTACTCTTAGTAGCCTCCTAGATGATTTTATTGTTATTTATTTAGATAACATTCTTATTTACTCATGAAAGAAAGAAGACTACTATAATTACGTTTGCTAGGTTCTTACTAGGCTATATAATAGTAATTTATTCTATAAACTTAGTAAATACAAGTTTAACGTCAAGGAAGTTAAGTTTCTTAGCTTTATTATTAGAATAAATAGTGTGAAAGCAGATTCTAAACAGATCTATACTATTGTAGAATAGCTCTAGCCTACTTTGTTCTATGTAGTCTAAGTTTTTCTTAGGTTTATAAATTTTTATTATTAGTTTATTTATTATTACTCTTTTGTAACCTTAGGCCTAACAGATCTCTTGAAAGATATAGAACAGAGCTGTAAAACTAGCTTCTTTAATTAGATAGAAGTAGCTAAAGAAAGTTTTTAACTTTTAAAAACTATATTTATAACAAGTAGATGCTACTAATAGTATAAAACAACATTAGCATCCTATAACGTTTTAGTCTCAGAAACTTACTAGTACTAAACAAAACTATAGTACCTATAATAGAGAACTTCTTGTAATTGTTATAGCCTTTTAGTATTAGAGACATTATCTTGAAGGTACTAGGTTTATAATCAAGATTATAACTAACTATAATAACCTCTAGTACTTTATAGAAATAAAGTACTTAGAAAGCTGTTAGGCTTACTAGGCAATGTATCTTGTAATATATAATTTTTAGATTATATATTATAAAGGCACCTTAAACTCTGTAAACGAACCTAGTAGAAGGCTAGACTATAAGAATAGTTCTACTAATGTAACTTAGCTTCTAACCTTTTAGAATAAACTAAAGAAAGCTTTTGTAACTATAATTCTAGGTTCTTTTCTAGCTCTAGGAAAGTTCTCTCTTGAAACATAACTCTTGATATTTGCTATATCTGCTATAGAACAAGAGCTTTTACCTTAAGTTATATATAAAGGCCTCCTTGAGGATTCCTTGAAAGAGAAGCAAGGTATAGAGTACTACCTTAAAGGTTCTACTACTATAGCTAGAGTAATAAGGATATCTATGTCCTAATTACTTAATAGAATCAAGAACTTAGTTGTCTCTTGAGTTTTTGAATTAGATAGTTGTAAATATTTAATTCTATATTTATAGATATATACAGCTACTAAAAGAGCTATAGTACTAGCCTCTCTTTCTAAGCTACTCCTTGATATTGTCAAGATAACTTAAAGAAATAATTTAGAATATAGAGACATTCTAAAAAAGAGGCTTAGCAAACAAGACACAAGTAGAGAACTAATTTAGATATATAATAAGAACCTTCTCTAGTTTTATTCAAGAGTTATAGTACCTAATAACTCTGCCTTACAAGCTTAAGTCATAAACCTTTATTATAACAACTCTTTAGTAGAATACTATAGAGTTAACAAGACTCTAGAGCTTTTAAAAAGATTCTAGTATTAGGAAAACATAGAAACTAATATCTGTCTCTATTATAGAGAATATAATATTTACTAGAGAGTCAAGGCTAAGAGGTATATACTATATAGTCTATTAAGTAGTTTACTACAGCTAAAAAGACCCTAGAGTAAGATCTCTATAGATTTTGTTACAGACCTGCTACTATATAAAAACCTAGTAGAAGGTCCTGATTTTAATGTAATCCTTGTAGTTATAGACTAGTACTCTAAAATAGTAAAGTATATTACTTGTTATAAGATAGTTAACTCTCTAGAGCTTACTAGCTTAATGTAGAATAATGTTTTCTCACTCTTTAGCACCTCTAATAGAATTGTTTTAGATTATAGAACTGTGTTTACAAGTAATTTTTAGTCTACTTTCTACTTTTATATAGTATATAAGTAAAGGTTAAGTACTATATTCTATCTGCAAACAGATAGTTAGATAGAGTAGTAGAACTAGACTCTTAAACATTACCTTAGAGTATATTATAGCTAGCGAAAAGCTAACTAGTTTGAAAAGTTAACTTTTACTGAATTTGTATATAATAACTCTAAACATTAGGTCTTGTAAGACACACCTTTTAAAGTATGTTATAGTTACTAACCCTGACTTCTATAGAATTCTAAGAACAGAATTAAAGGAGAGGTACTAGCTACTTGCAGAAGACTAGAGATTCTTTATAAAGAGTAGAATAAACTTTATAATCTCTAGCATTATATACAAAACAATTAAGAGTCTTATTTTAATAAACACTGATTAGATAGACACTTCTTTAAAGGAGATTAGGTTATACTATTAACAAAAAATCTTAGACTTAAAGCAGGAAAGCTTAAGCTAAAATTCATTAGACCTTTTAAGATCCTAGAATACATTAGTACATCTATGTACAAGCTAGACTTACCTAGTATATATAAACAGTTGTACCTAACGTTTTATGTTTCTCTCCTTAAAGAATACTTAACTAAGAAGAGTTAGGAACCTTACCTCTATGCTCTTAGAGAACTCCTGGAATTAGTAGAGAACAATAAGGAACAAGAATAAGAAGTTAAGGCTATTATCAATCACAGACAAGAAGGCTAAGGCAAGAAACTTAAGTATTTAATTAAATAAAAATCCTAGCTAGATGATTACAATACCTAGTTATCTACTTATTCTAACCTTACAAATGCTAAGGAACTTCTTTAATTATATAACAAGAACTATAGTCTTTTACTTTAATCCTTCTCTTAACTACCTGCTAAGGTATTAAAAAGCTTAAACACCTCACAACAAAGAGAGTGTTCTTTAAAGGAGAAGAGAAGACCTAGTAGACTATACACTAAGAATTAAAATACTAAAGTTTACAAGGAAAACAAGGCACAAAAAAACAGTTTATTTATATAGCTTTACTATAGTTATATACTCTCTCTCTAACTTATAACTCTATATCTTCAAAAAGCAAAAATACTAACTTCCAAGACTGTTAAGCTCTTATAAAGAACTATAACACTTCTAACAAGATCTACTTATTCTTATTAGAAACAACATTGTACTATAACTAGTTAGTATAGAATTCTAGAACTTCTAAGAACTTACTACTACTATAAAGACCTCTTGACAGGCTTAAACTTCTATAGTTAATTTACAAACTATAATAAGTATTACATTGTCTATAGCTAAAGTACTACTAGTTAACTGCCTACTTATCTCTGTAGAGATATTAGTAATAAGTCTAACACCTTTAGTATAGATGTCTTTGTACTTCTTTCTTGTTATTAGCAAGAACTCTCTAATTATATAAAAGTAACACATCTCTAGAACTCTATCCTAGGCTTCCTCTACATCTAACTCTTTGATATAGTTAGAAGAGTTCTAGAGCCTCTAAGTATTCTTCTACTCATTGAAATTCTAATTACTACAAGAAGATATATTATCCTTATCTTAAACATAGTATTGATTTAGATAATCTTTAAGATATTTCTTAAAGATATTAACAGTGTCTTCCTAGGCCTAGTATACCTCTGAAAGTAATTGTAGAATCTAGAATATTAGATAATTACTTATAAAATTCTAAAAGTAAAGAAGCTTACTAGGTTATATGATTTAGACTCTTTAATACATTAGTTGTAATTCTTTTTACCTAGAGCAACTATATACAAGACAAAGAGATTAATAAGAAGGTGCTTAAAGTATTTCAAACACTAACTAATAACAAGAAAGGACTTAGCAAGATTAGCTTTATACTTAGAAGTGTTATAAACAGAATAAGACATAATAAGGAATTTTAGAGTATAGAAAAGAGAAGGTCTTGTAAAAGAGAAGGACAGGTCTCTATATATATCCTAAAAGATACTGTAATCTTCCTATATTTTATATATAGTATACTATAGTTTCCTATTAATCTCTAGCTCCTCTTTAATCTCTTAGAAGTATCTATATAAGGTTTTTATATAATTTATTCCCTTGTAACAAAACTGTTTAGAACACTCTAGTATTGTATATATAAGGACACTAAACAGTACCTTAATATAACTACTACAAGAGAAAAGAACTAATTAACTCTCTTAGTTGTAAATGTTATCTATGTCTTTACAAAATTAACAAATTACCTACTAATAGTTGTAAAGTAATTTTGTTTACTATAGCAAACAGTAATAATGTTGTCTACTTATATACTCTTTTACAATACCTGCTAAATTATACCTTTGTAATGTTTTTACAAAAAACAGGCAAAATTAATCTTAAGAACAAGATTCTTAGAAGAGGAGATAGTTGTAATATATAGAGGTTATAAGGTTATAAGGTTATATAACTTTTCATCTAATCTAAGGAAGTCTTTATCTACTATTATAAATCAATTAGGAATTAAATAGTTCTAGTAGATAGAGTTTATAGAGTTAACAGAGTTAATGTAATATTAGAGCTTAGGAGCTTCTATAAAGCAAGACTTCTCCTATACCTCTAAGAAGAAGCAGAGATTAGTTCTGTACTAAATTAAAAAGATTTAAATTAACTTATTGCCTACTATCTACCTTATATTTGCTATATAAGTAACATAAGTTCTACTTGTGTTAGTAGTCTTGTTCTTTCTAGAAAAGTCTACTCTACTTACCTACCTTTTTCTTTAGCTAGAACTTGTTTATAGCGTTGAGTTCTATGTAATCTCTATAGTTCTTTCCTCTATAATTTACTTAATATCTATAACTTCTCTTCTGTTTAAGCCTTCTTTTATAGTTCTAATTATTAATTTTAATTAAGTTATTAATTAATTCGTTAAGTAATATTAGCAGGTTATCTCTTACTAATTCATTCTTAATATTGTTCTTTAATTCTCTATAGAATTGTTCTTAGAGTACTTTGTTGTTCTAGTTTAGTCTTATAGTATACTACTAAAAATATAAAGTATACTTAGCTATAGAGTTCTTCTGTTAGAGATTATATAATACTCTAACAGATTTCTTTTTTAAATCAACGTCTGTAAATACTTAGTTGATTCTCTTCTTGAATCTCTTAATGTTCTAGAACAGCTTCTTAGTAACCTCTAATATACTAGTTAATATCTTTCTCTTAGGTATCTTGTTTTTCTAGAAGTCTTCGAGGTATAGTTCTATCTAGTTATAGGCTGCTTCTTTAAGACAGGTAGCAAGCTATATAACTTAGTTAGTTTTACTAGTAAATTATACTATATAAAAGTTTAAGTAGAGAGAAGCTTTTATAAGAAATTCTATAAGTTTTTCTAGTAATCTATTAAATAGTTTTAGGATTAGTAACTTTACCTTCTCTCAGAGAGTAGTAACAGTTAGTATTATTATAACAGCTAAGTTAACAGCTACTTTTAGTATAGGTTTTAGAGTAGAAGAAATAGCTAATATTATAGTAATTTACTTCTAAAGCAGATACTTAAAGTATAACAAATACTACCTTACAGGTCTAACAAAAGTAACTAAGTCTTTGTAGGTTAGTTTACAAGAAGAAAGTAAAGGTTACTAGGTGTTTATATAGAAGTAAACTTATTATTTAAACTTAAGAAGTTAAACAAGATATATTAATAACTAAAGTAAGTTAAGTATAAAGCTTCTATCTAGTAGCAGACGTGCTAGTTATTTATATAGAACCTTTATTTATCTAGATCCTAATCTAGAAAGCTCCTAGAGCTTTAGATTCTAAGATCCTAAGCTCTAACCGAAGTTCCTGCAAGCTCTGATGGTCACGTGATAACTTGGCCTAAGGAAATCCTTGGATCGGCTAGCTGCTCTAGCTAATCTAATAACCTATAACTACTTAATATTATCTTGTCCTGTCAGAGCGCCGTCTGGACTTACTCATCACGTGCTGACACGTGATTCGTGACAGAGAACTACTTTGCTATTTAAAGTCTTTTAGTATTAGTTTTAGCTTTATATAATCTATTCATCTCCTCTTTTATAGTCTTTTTATAGCCTTTTTATAGTATGTTACTCGGAGTAACTCGGAGTAGAGTAATAGACGTTACTCTTATTTACTTAGCCGGCTTGTTACTCTTACTCTACCTTACTCTACTCAGTATTACTCTGATACACTCAGAGTAATAGACGAATCTGTTCTCACGCTGTTTGGAAGATGTAGCACATCGAGCTATTTACTGCTACTTTTCTTGTCTATTGCGAGCCCCTTCAGAAATGTGGCTGGATGGAAGCTTTGACATTTTTTGAACAGATGTTGAAACGAACCTCATACAATATCAATGGGTTATTTAGCCCCTTCAAAAGTGCCCATGATAGGGACAGTTGACAAGACTCATTTACCGGGATTTTAGACGCGAGGGTTCTCATCCAATGTCAAAATTTGTGATTTATTTTTCGTGAAGAGAAGAGAAAATCCCGCACTTGCATTGATAGAGCTCAGCTTCTACAGCACCTGTACCCTGTTGTCGTTACTTCCCTTAGAAACAAACTTCAGATACTCCTGTCTAACATGACCTCGAACCCGTCAAGTTCAATGTGGGGAGCCCTGGAATTGCCCGAAGACTCCGTAACTACCGGTACTACAACGTCACTTTTATTATCCTTCGTCTTTCCCCAATTCCGGCCAACTTCTTCCCATTTAGGACTAAAGGCCAGTCCAGGATGCAGTACGTTTAATGTCGTTGAAGCCAAGACAATCATACCACCCTCAAGAAGCATGAATGGGACTTCCTGGTTAGCGAGTATTCCGCTCACACCATCCCAAAATTCAACGATTCGAAATATTGATTGTACCAAAATAAAAAGGGCGGCTATGGCGAGACCTGGGGGAAATCAGTTGGAAAAAATGAAAAGAGAGAAGAGAATGAACATACCAATAACGAGGAACCGAACCCTAGCTCTCTTTTTGGCATCCGTTGGATTACCCCTCTCATTTTTTCTCCATTTTCGCTCCCTCCTCACTTGCCATACGTATTCCAATGCAAGGCCCATGAATATCAGAAGACTGACGGCCTGAAAGATCAACCCAGCAACCATAATATGTATACCATGATCACTATCCAACCTTCTCCCAGAAATGACTGAAGCCGCACCATCCGAGGCTTGTAAAAAGAGAGAGATGATGTCGGATGTCATGAAGAGGATAGAATTGTCTTTTGGAGAGAAACAATAGTGAGGAGTCCCGTAAAAGACCATGCTTCGGGAAAATTTGAAGTAGATGGCCGCTGTGAGGAATAGCGGTGCGATAGTGATACTGATGAGATATCTAGATTTCGTTAGAGCGACAAGGAGCGAGGAAATGGCGAGATAGCATACGTAAGAAATGGAGCAGTCCGGAATGGGTTGAAATGAAGTGGTATCCTTCCTGCATATCCCACAATTTCGACGATGAAACTTATCATCATCGCTATGGAAAACGACCATGTTCGAAAAATATATAATTGGTAAGCGTGCATCAGAACTAGTAGCCCAAATATGGATAGATAGAATAAATTTCCCTCCCTCCAGAAAGGGTATTTATTTAACCTAGCCAAGACGAGAGGGCATGTTTCGATGGTGCAGCCTGTAAGTGTGGCCATTTTGGCGTGGCAAGACAACGTCTGAGGCTGGTTAATGTAAAATGCGCGATTTGGCCAAAGCGTAAAACGGTCTTAGAAGCTTTTGTGTACGACTTCGAACTCTTATAGGATCATCTGAATTGAATTGAGAACGTGAGGAAGTGAGGAAGTGAATGGTAACTATAGAGTTGAAAGTCATAATATGAATCATTGTGACCACAACTACAATCACCGGCTGAGAATGATTTGAGGAAAGAATCAAAATAAAAATGCACCAAAATTTTGAAATGAGTCTATCAATCTACTACTTTGTTCCCAGAATTTGTGCTTGTGTTTCATCTCATTTCATTTTTGGTTCAAGGTGAGGACTTCTTTCTTTGTGAGCAGAATGGTATTGTGTTAGGACATTCATCCTTTGTTATCACAACAAAATCGGTTTGACTAGCGAACGAGCACCAAACAGTAGTATATTTAGAAATGATAAAAGAATAATGGCCCCCTAAATAAATCCATTGGAAAAGAATAGATTTTACGAGACTGAATTTCCACAAGCTACACCGAAAGAAGAAGTAAATAACCACTTACAATGGACACTATCAAGATAATCTTTTCCCGCCGGAAAAAAATCCGTACACCAGCCCAAAAATATAAAGTTGTCCTAGACGGTACGACGAAAGTTCGGGTCATTCGTCATTACTAACACCTCAATATTGACGAAATCTCACCACGAAAGCACCCCCGGATTTTCAAAGATTATGATGACGGTTTCTTGCAGAAATCGGCTTACTGCGCGTTAGAACTCCCAAGCTTAATCACTTTCCTGGTCCGACGTTTTGAGCAAGACCCCAAGGCGAAAGCCCTCCTCTCCTCACCAATTCCCAAACTTGAGACCTACAAAAAATTTCTCGCCCATTTAAATTGTTAGAAGAATGTTCTCAATACGTGTTTCTTTGCAGGCTCTCTTTCCACTACCAAGATAGTTCTAGAAAATATGAATCCCAGACGTGCTAGCTACTGCTTCTGGTCACCCGAAAAGAGCGAAATACCCATTAACCCTGAAAGCGACTTGCCATGTGGTTTCACTGGAACCTTCGAGGAATTCTCTATTAGCACTTTACTTCACGAAATGGTACACATTTTCAGATTATCTTATGTTTGTCGGAAGAGTTGTTGTGGCTGGTATTCCATGGAACCTTCTTGTGGGGGACTTGGTTTTTGCGGGCACGGCCCATCTTTTCTTGATAGTTTATCGGTGATAACTGATAGCTTAGGACGTGTGGTTGACTGGCCCGTAGATCCACTGATAGAGATGAGCGCCCAGAGTTACATGTGTGTCGATGATTGGCAACCAGATATCACGCAGCTAGAACGTTGGGGACTTGACCGGTTGATCTGGGGTGACGTCGATACTTGGAATAAATGCCGAGACAAAATTCTCCATCAAAGAGCAGTGGCAACTGGTATGATAGAAGAGTAACCGGGCGAGTAGAACTTTACCCAAGGTAACCTCTACTTGGAAGAAGTTACAGTAGCAGAAATTTAGCTGGAAATGTCTCAAACAATCCAATAAACGTATATTGCTTCAAACTGATGCTTAAATTGAAGTCTATTGCTGCACCAATCGTGATATATATAATATCTCTCAAATGTACGGGCATTGTTGGAAAATCGAAGCTTGTTTTTATCACAACTGGCAAGCATAATGAGACGTCCTCCAAAACCTCACTTGAAATATGGACTTTTTCAAAAACTTCAAGCTCAAGCGCACACTAGTACTTTTAAGACGACGAAGCACTAGTCTAAATAGATTAGATTACCTATAACTTAATAAACGCTGCGCAAACCTGAAACAGAAATGAAGCATGACTACCTCCCCATTGACACTTAACGAAAGGTTAACTTCTCGATGAGTTTTGGTACATTTGAAAAACTCCATCGATGCCTCATTAACTTCGCATTCCAAAGGTATCCACAAAGTTCAATAAACCTTGAAGGAACAATGTATACGGAGTGACCGTCGCGACATACTGAACGCAATCGGGCCATACTTTTCAGCTGCGTTGAAATATCGAGTAAGAAAAACCCATGAACAAAATCTTATCCCTCAGTGAAATTCGTGTAGATAGCAAATTCTCCGCAAAACTTCGTACAAGGGACGAATCAGGGGTCCTCAAAGTCAAAGGAACGAAGCCCTCAATCCTTACGGAGAAAGCCGTCTGACACCCATCGCGATATTGAAAGTCGAATCTGCCTAACAACTTGACAAGCTGAGAGTATGAGATTGAATCCAATTTCTGAAGAAAGAAAGAAATATTGAGAACGTTTCCAGGTGGGAAAGAAATTATGAGTCAGGACACGATTGATGGTTGGTGTGGTGATTCTGAATGGCGCCATTTTCCACCGGGTACTTTCAAGGGGTAAGTGGAAGTGGGGTTGAACTCTCCTTAACCACTTTGGAATCTAAAATCATGGGCCAGCCACCAAAACCAATTTCACGGGATCTAGAATCGGAATTGATGTAGAAGTGCTGAGACTGAATGGTGATATAGGAGCAACCTTGTCCGGAATATTTACACGGAATACTACTTACCATATTAGGTATGTTCCATTGAGCGTTCTTGAAAGGAGAATAGAACAAATCTATGGTTTGACCTTACGAGAAGAGGAAAAGCAAATGTAGGCTAAGATTGTGGAGGTACCGACAAACTGGTTATATATCAAGAGGGCTGATCTGAATTGAAAATCGCGGCACAAACAGGAGGTTGGGCCTTCCAGAAGCTCCCGCATAAAGTGTGACAGGATGCATGTCGTCTCTGGTTCAGCGCTTGCTGCTTGCGTACCCCTACCCCTCCCCCCTACTACTCTCTCCAATATGTTTGGTGCCTCAAAGGCTTGCATTGGGAGGATTTATTGGATAATCTTATTACAAAAGCTGGGAAAGCTTCTTGATAGGGGTGACGGAGATACATTTAAGTATCAGGGCTAGCTAATTAGGCACTATGAAACCCTGGCTGGAAATTTTCCTCGGCAGCCTCTGTGTTTGAAATAGACAAAGTCATTAAAAAGACACACGACAAATAGATCTATTTTACAAGCACGACAGACAAGAAGTAACAACATTTGATAAGTTTATCATCATTCGAGAAGACTTAAAAAACTGATAGCGGCCGAGAAGATAACAATTACAGGTGCGGGGAGCCCTAGCTCTTGACAGCGGCCTCCTCCTGAGGGTCAAAAGCCAAGCCTGGTACCCTGTAGGATTTTCGGCCCCCTAAACGCAATCTGATAAAATGTAGCCGCGCCGCACCATTTTTATGATGGAGGGGTTGCTCTTAAATCGAAAAGCACATGCTCAGTGACGACACAGTTGGAGGAGTAATGCTTTCCAGTGGATATCCCAATGTCAAAACGCTTTGAATCCCCCATCGCATGGAAGAAACTCCAACAAAAATGACAGACGCAATTCCAACCAAAAAGGCCCCCGTCTTCAAGTTCTTTGTAGGTAGTAAGTCGAAAGTTAGGACTGGTTGTGCTACTTGCAAGTAAGTTTCAAAAGCAACCTTACATTTTGAGGAAGTCTAACCTCAATATAGAACCCGTCGCATAAAATGTGATGAGACAAAACCCGGTAAAAATGACTGCCATCAATCTAGACCTCCCAGGTTGCTGACCAGTATTACCTAGCATGCGATCGATGTACTTCTACCGGCCGGCACTGCGATGGCTATCCAACTCCACAATCGAGGAAGCCGCGCGGCAAAGGAAAGCAGGTTGAAAAAACTCCTAGCAATCCCACAATACCCTACTCGACACTTGTGAAGATCGCTTCTCAAACCAGATTCAAAAATGGTTTATCACAATTCCCAGATTGGAGTCCAAAAGAAGTCCGGTTCCTGGATTTGTTTGTAAAGCATAGCGCAGGAGTCATGACTCCATGGCATGGGGGGAATTTTTGGGACACGCATGTTCCACGAACGGGATACTCCGAGCCAGTAATACGACATGCAATGATTGCATTAGCTGCAACTCATGAGAATATGGCAATTGTACGAGATGAAATTCCGAATGACCCCAGGATGGAGAAGTCCTTGATGGATAGCCGAAAAAACTTTGCTCTTTTGCACTACAACAAATCCATATCCATATTGGCAAGGCTTCTTTCTAGTAGACAAGAAGGGGCTGAGGAGCTTGCGTTGATTTGCTGTGTTGTATACATTATTGTCGACTTTCTGTGGGGTAATGTCGCGACTTCTATAGCCCATCTTCAATCTGGGCATGCGATTTTGAAAAGAAGATACCGGATTGACAGGCCAACTGCAGCGGGATCTCTGGAATCGAACCTGTTTACTATTTTTGACACGATGGGCCACCAATCGCCTGATAAGGAGAAAGAAGGCACAAATGATACTCCTTCTACCTCGTCTCTCACAGACTTTAGTGATCTCGCTTCTGTTCGTAAATCGATAGAATCAATTGCCACAGACGGGTTACGTCTCGCACGTCGCAGTGCTATCGTTGGCGAAGGCCCGGATGCTGTTTCGAGGAAGCTTGAATTAGAAAAGGAAGAGAAATCTATCGAAAAGGAGCTGGAAACATGGTTAACTAAATTCGATCGCTTTATCAAAAATTCTGGAGAAATCTTCACTGTGCCAGAACAGCATGAGATTGGCATCATACGTCTGCTACATTTATCCTCGGTTGTTTGGCTATGGGAAGGATCACAGCCTCAGAAACAACCACCTTTGGTCATCTTCAGCGAACTGATAGATGTCGGTGACTGGTTGATATCAGAATGCAAGAACTACGAACAGTCTAACAGATCTCTACGGATGACGTTTTTTGACTCAAGAGTGTGGCCATCATTTGCAATAATTGCAAGAAATTGTGTTGATCAAGGAATCAGAAAAAGGGCATTGGGCCTGTTAGGCAAAGTTCATCCAAGGCCCCAGACCGCTGATGGAGGCAGTACAACCTCAGACGATGAACTGAATGCCTCAATTCCAGATGTGACAGGTGAAGGGGGCAATTGGGAATATTGGGCAAAGATTGTTCGAGATTGATGAGTAGTAGAGCATTGAATTACCATCATAGCTTACCAGAAGGTTTATTGACTAGTTCCGCCAGAGCTGGTGGGAAAGCAAGCGACCTCTAGGTAAATTTACCAGTGAAGGCTAGCAGGTTCAAACACACAGTATATCACAAATGGTTAAGAAAAAGACAAGAGGCGAGAGGAGGAAATGTATTCTTATGGAAGTGTGCGTAAAAGGTAGAGTACACAATTTGAGTTACAGCTTACAGAATAATTATATTTCTTTCCACTGATTTCTAACTGCAAATACTTCACCGAGTACAATCTTTCGCTTTTTGTGTTCATAGATATATTACGAGAAACTAGGTGATCAAAAGTGTCTAAATATTTCATAATTTGTAATTGAAAACGGAATGCAGCCTTTCAACCCTTGTAGTATCCCCTTGTTAAAATTGCAATTTATCTTCGAAGTCCTGTATTAAGGACAACCTCGCTTAGCGCCTCGAAACCAAATCCAAGGTCATTTCAAACATCACAATGGATATCTAGAACAAGTGGACAATTGAACTACCAAATCAATCGATTTAATTCCTTTAACTCTGAGAGAGAGGGCCACATGTTAAGGCGATAACTAGTTGGGTTTTGGTACTTCGTTCTCCGGTCCCTGCTTTTGCTTCTCCTAGCAATCCTATCCTGTTAAATTACAGGGTCAGCGCAGCCTGGGTAGAGGGGGTTGCCTGGATCAACCAAAGCTCGGGCTGATGAGAGGCTGGGATAATGAAAACACTGATTACTTTGAATTACTTTAGAAAGTTGGAACAATGAGCCAAGTAGGAATGCAGGTACGAACTTGAAGTATTTACTGTCACTTTTAGTGTCGACCGCGAAAGTGCCTTAGATTCAAGATACACACAATCGCAACTAATTTACTCGCCATTGAATTGAACTCACTCACCAACACAAAAAGCACAAAAAGAATTATTAGAAAATAATGAAAGTTAAATTTCCCACCCCCTATCTACCCTCTACCACCACTGTCCCCCGCTACTGTAATCATCCACATTTCAAGTTTCATCCCCGACTCATCAAAAGCCTAAGCTCAGCTTGGTACTGTAATCCACAACAACATTAACAAAAAAAAGTCAAAAAAAAAAATCTAACCAACAACCTCCCTGACCCCATCACTCTTCCCAAGGAAAAACGAAAACCATCCCACAAGCCAACCCCAGAACCGAGTCCGAGCAACTTTCAAAGTAGTGCCTATATCGTAGACCACCACATCACCCGAGGCCGAGGACCGAGAGGAGAGATAAGTCCACTATGAGATGAACTCAACAGCGCGCTTGGTGGCAGCGGTGGCAGCACCTGCGGCGGTAGTGTTACCGGCACCAGCGGCGGCCATTTGGACTGGAACACATCCTCCGAATGGACCAGCGTCTGAGAGAAAGTGTTAGTCATGTGAAATGAAAATGAGATAAGGGATGAACTTACTGGCTGCGTTGTTACATCTAACCATGCAGACACCAGTCATATCACCAGCGGTACCAGTGCAAGTCTGATCAGCAGCAACCTTTGCGGTGAGAGGGAAGTCGGTTGCCTTGGCCTTTGATCGAGAGTTGGTACCTGGGACGTTGGTGGCGACTTCCATCTTCTCCCATTGGGTTCCAGTGCCGGTGGCGTCGATCATGCAGGAGTATGGTCCAGCTCCGTCACCATTGACTTGGTGAAGAGTCATCATGACCATTCCACCCTGGGAGATCTGGGGCATGGTTGGGTTAATGGCAAGCATTTTTGGGATTTGAGCTGCTGGATCGTTGGTTCCACCTCCGAGGGTCTCTCCGCAAGCATCGGCGGCGGCGTTCTTGAATCGAGTGGAATCTTGTTGATCTGGGTTTCTCTTGGATCCATCACGTGGGGTAGCTGCGTCAACTGTGGTTGTGTCAGTGAGTTGAGTCGAAGAGGAAAACAATTTTGGCATGCGAGAAGCCAAATAACTTACCACCGAGAGCTGTGCCCATTCCTCCCATATCTCCTACGGCCTTAACGATAGCTCCATGGCCAGCAACAAGCTCAGCAATTGCGGCAAGGACAATGACGGATGATTTGAACTGCATAGTGAAGGATTTAAAATGGACAGTGGCCTGCAAAGTCCTAAAAATATAAATTAAAAATATAAAAATGGAAGAGAATGAAGAATGCTGAAAGTGGATGAAGATGAAGCTGATGATGAGTGAGAAGGCGAATACAATGGCGTGCGATGGGATATACTTATACTATCTGGTTCTTCCCACTCTTCCTACTTTCTTCTGTTAGTGGCAAGACTAGAAGCTTCCGGAATCAAACCCTTTCCGTTGCCTCTCTGGTAGTATTGATCCAGTTTCGAAAAAGAAACGGCCCCTTTCCCCATTCAGTAAAGCCCGAAGCTGTGCTCGTCTTCAAACGAGGTGTTTACTTGGCAGAAGCTCTCATTTGCAGAACTTTCATGTCCAGCTGAAGAAACATAGCGTGCCCTTGCCAGCGAATGATTCAACGGCACACGAGATCCGTCCAAGGATAGGACCAATCGAATGAAAGAAGGATTTCAATCACAGCTCAAGCTGAAGCTCAAAAACGATGGCAAGAGAAACGTAGAGTACTGTCTTCGCATGCCACGGTATGACGGCTAGTAGTTTCTCACAGGGGACTGATATGTCACCAATGAAAACACAAGAAGATCTTCTAGTGAATACTTAAAACAATGACACCGCGTTGAAACCACTAGAGAAACTGTGTGGCAGTGACAGCCAAGCTTTGGCCAAGATCAGATTAACTCTGGGATGGTGCGGATCGAGGAAATCCGACATGGTCAGTGCGAACCCGTCTGTCAAAACCACTGGGCATCTAATCATCGAGTTGCCTACGCCACAGGTCGTAATACTATATGAGAACTTCATCATATCAGAGCTAGACAAGAAGCTTCAAGATACTATTAAGAAATGTAGAGAAGGTTGAAAAGACCCGTAACTGTTGTGAGAATTGAGAGTGTTTATTCCCCGCATTTTCTTGTGAACTTGGTTAAAGTCTGGACCAGTCACCCCGCCACTGTGTCTCTCAACAATATCTGGAGCAGAAGAATCCCGGCAAGGTCAATGCAGATCGCATCGACGTCCAGAATTCGAACATCGATTTTCATTAGTCAGGATATGATAGGAAACGAGACACATCGTCAATGCGGGGTTTTGATACGCCCCACCTCGCCATAGGGACCCTCCAAAACACCACAGCACAACACAGCCCACGCTGCCTGCATCCCGGTATTTGAATGAGCTCTGGAAGATGGGGAATAGCTCCTAATCCTAGACCTCGACAACGTCGCGCTCGCTGAAAAATGGAGATCAAAAACGCTGTGAAACTTCAAGCATCTCTTTAGTTTTAATCATACTGTACAAAAAGCATCTTCTCTGTTTGTAATAAAACAAAAATGGTAGAGCACAAAAGTAAAGAGTCGAAACTGACAGCGAGTAGACCAGTGTTTGGAAGCTCTATCCTAGCTCAGAGCTAAGTCAAAACACCAAAATGAACACGGGCCTCGCTAAACGTTAAGCATACCCAAAAGAGGAATAACTTCTGTTTGTAACGTGGCGACCAACCGCATGGGGAAAGATATTGGTGGGGGTAATCCCCGGTCGAACACCTCTATTCATTAAGCTTAAAATTGCCGCAAGCCAGAAGAATACCTGGGCACGAAAACTGACTGGTATTGGCACCGTGTCAGGGTATTAAGACATCGGCACCAATAACTTCCTTTTCGTGGTGAATATTGCTGAGTCGTGGGTGGAAATATTTGTGATTTGCCTCGGAACGGAAAAAACATTTCGCTATGTTTCCGGTTGCTCATTGACGGGTCTGGATCAGGGGAACCATGGGCCTAGCTGCATATACGGGCCTGTATCATTTCTGTTTGACTGATCGCAAGATTTGGGAGGAGGCGAGACGTCTTCAATAATCTCCGCGAGTTGGTGGGGTTCGGGCATTGCTCATATAATGTGGATCGTGGAAATCGCCTCCTCAACATCGTCAACCTCTTTTTCCTCACTCACCCAACCTGCTCCTTCGCACACTCTGCCTTTGTCAATCCATTTCAGATTTGGCAATAACTGGCTCGTAACCCATCTGGCGGTTGTAGTATGAGTGCTGCCATCTCCAAATGGTTCGTCGGTCCTCTCTACCCGCTCTCGGCCTGAATTCGCTGTCTCTGCTGAGCCAGGAATAATAGATTTTCCTCCCGCAAGAGCTTGGAAAACAATCAACTGATCATGAAGATACTCATCCACCAAGCCACCTTTTCGAACTTCGTGATCTAGGCCGTTGGCGAGCTTCCGTGCCATTTCATTACTAATTTTTTCGAACGATTTGTGCTTCGAGGACCTGTCGTAGAGCCAATCGCAACCAAAGCGCAAACCCGTCGAAGTATGGGCAACCAGAAGCGTGTAAAGACGAGCATCATGTCTGCTATCCTCCACAACCAAGAATTCTGCATCGACTTCTGGAAATACGGTCTTTAACTCGAATAGCATTGCTTTCTTCATTGGTCCATGCATTGCTGAGGGTAAGATCATCGAAATATCAATCCTGGTAATTTCACCTCGTTCTGTTGGCCAGTCTGGAGACGAGAGAGATTTTCCTATAGGAATAGGATCAATCTTAAACCTGGCGCTACCTATTTGTCTGCTGCCGTGGGACCATCCTCGAGACTCCAACTGTCGTTCCACTTTCACCCCAAACCTCTCGAGTGACAGTAGCAATACTTGGTCGATATACTCGAAAGAAGGAGAAAAGCTGACGTTGGTCCCACCCTCGATGACAAGTTCTATAGGGGTACCTTCCTGGCTACTGGCGTATAGTAGGAATGGGAGAAGGGCTTGGAAAACGAGCATAATGCTCCCCGCAGAATCCGATTTGATCCTGATGTTCCGGTCGACGATTTGCGACGGTGACGATGTTGCTTGAAATTCTATAGTTTTGCTCCCCACGAAGCAGTTTTTTACATCTGCGTTTGTAGCATCTGCTAAACTTTTCATGCAGGCAACATGTTGTGCTTTGAGGCCTATGTGCGGAAGATCAGTATAGTTTCTCGGCCCGGATAATCGATGAGAGTTTTCTTGAACTGTATAACCATCATATAAAACTTTAAAAATCGCAACTATTGCACAAAACAGCTAGGACAATCAATCAAAACGCATTTGATTTTCCCAACCTGTTTGCAATTTGGAGATCTCGTGGATAAGGAGACGCCAGGGCAAGGACAAAAAGTCTTACCTCCACCACGACCTCCTCGTTCTCTGTTTGCTCGTACATTTTCGATGACAATAGGCGTCCCTGTTATGGCCGCCAGAGTGATCGCAACCCGGACTAGTTGACCTCCACCTTCCCCTTTGCGGCCATCCAGTTTGACCACCCTTTGAGGCTCTTTTCGGTTTCCCATGATTATTTTGCCAGGTTCCCACGGCCGGGTAAAGTACTAACTGTTGCCTGTTCGCCTGCACGCCTTGTCTTGTCACCAGCCCTATGTATGGACGCTAGGGTACGAACCACTCAACACCAATCAAATTGTATTTGTTGTGCCAGGTTTCTGATGCCGACGTATCCTCGTATTGACGATATGGGTGTCAAAAATGGCACCGGTGATTGTGCTCGAGAGGCTGGCGTATTTCAGTTGCGTTGAAATAGGGGATTTCCTACTTTAATATGGCCGTTTAGGTGGAGCGAGAGGAGAGTCGTTGTGACTCACGCCGATTGCGAAGGTTGTTGGGAAGGCTGAGTTCTTCGAGGCGGGCAGGTATCGTGTACGGAGTCCATACGTAAATGTACGCGGAAATTGCAGAGCTGACGATGGATTCGGTGTGTATGAAGTAGGATGCCGTTCGTGGCTCTGTATCATGGTACTCCGTAACCATTTTGCTGCAAAATCACACCGGAATTGCTGCTGTACATCCGGTACGATGAGATAATACAGAGGGAAGGGCTGCAAGCATCTGGTCCTCCATATTCGACGCCTATGATAACGGGGTAAAGAGGGGAGAGGGCAGGACAAGTATTGATGTTGCCAATTGGGTCCGGATTGTGCGTAGTAACCGGAGAATGGAGCGGAGGAAAGAAGACGTGGATTGGTTTCGAGGACGTCAACCTTCTAGATGCGGAAATCGCATCATCGTTCTGTGGTGTCGCAGCCTTCAAGTCCAACCCTCAATGGCCCTTATCCAGTGCCTCCCACACCCTGTAGACACCCCCAAGGAGCTCCAGCTGCAGGTGTCAGTGTCAGTCATTCACATCAGCCCCATTTTTCCATTCTCCCCACGACTCCGCCCCCGCCATGTGCTGCACCACTCCAACCACGGCGGGCACGAATCCAAACTATCGTCTTGGCAACTACATCAACAGCCTTACTGTGTCACCCGACAATTGCACTTCTCTCACTTCCTCTCTCTCTTCGACTCCATCAAGGCTTTACCCTCATCATGCAGAGATGCCCTGATTGTCTTGATTGCCACTTCCTCTCTAGACCCGTACGACGAAGACACCCTCTGTACACAATCGATCCGCCAGCATGATGCGCCAACCCTCTCACAGCAGTTCCAATTCCAACTCTCCCTCGGCCTCGAGCCCGAAGCCAAAGACTTTCTTCGGATGGCCTAGAAAGAGCAGGACTTCCATCAGCGGGGCTTCTCTCCAACAAGAGCAAACAACTCCGCAAGAAAGATTAGTTCCGGGTTTGGAATTCGTAGTACGGATCTTGATTTCCCCTCCCCTCCCCCACTTGGGTTCAGACTAACATCTTCCAGCGAAAGTACAGCGAGGATCCCATCGTGAGCACGCCTCCAATATTGCCCGACATCGAACCAGCACGATCAAATGCACTGCCCTCTCCAGACCCATTCTTCGGTTCAACTCACGACTCCGAATATATACATCTAAAAGAAAATATACGGCGTCTGCGAAAAGCCCCGCCGGGATCCGATCCAAAAAAGGTGGACAATACTTGGGAGGTATACAAGAAAGTGCGAGACGAGTGCTTGCAACTATGCAAGAGCCTGCTCCAAAAATCTCGTAAGTGGACGAGGCGCCCTCGCAAACATGTACGCCTTCAATTCTGACCAACAATAGAAAATGGTGCTCGAAGCCAATCCTTCGAGTCTAGCGACCTTCTGGATGCACGTTCATCCTACAGTGGCTCTTTGGTTGAGATCCCTTCAAACGTCCATCCCAACGACCAGCGCGTCGCGGCGATACGCGAATATAAATCGATGCAAGAACAAATGGTAGAGAACTTCAAGGCGTGCCTACTGGCGACATATATAAAAAATGAACCAGGTGCATCGGAACGACAAATGGAGACCTTTCTAGAAGATGGAATGCTTCGAAAAGGTTTAATCGCGAGATGGCGGGAGACGAGCATTCACGCCATGAAATCCGAAAAGTTATTGTTCTGGGAACAGTTCAAGATACGCTCGCTAAACTTCGATAAATTAAAACTCGACTTAAAGGCGATAGCGCAACTTTTCGACGCGCCAATTCTAGAAGTCGACAATACAAATTCCAATGTCCGAGAGTATGTGATATCGAAGAATGGAGACACGATTTTGGAATTTGGCAACAAGGGACCTGAAGGATATCCAAAATTACAATTTCGTGTATCTTCTCATCACTTGGCCGAGAGCTCCCCATTTTTCGCCGAAATGCTCTTGCCCAAAAAGTCTATATATATCAGAACCCCCCCGATGGAGGGTAGACTTCCCGCCCCACCTGCCAAGCATATAGGTAAAGATGGTACGGAAGTCAAGGTTTACCGAATGCCTCAGATAGAACTCAACAAGCACGAAGCTATGACGATAGTCCTGCATGCTGCACACGGTCACAACGTGAAGGTTCCCAGACATATCGATTTCCCTGTTTTAGTTAGCGTGGCCGAAGTGTGTCTGAAATATCAATGTACGTCGCCTCTGGAACTACATGTGGAACATCGATGGCTTCCACCGTTGCTGGCAAAGGCAGGTGAAGACAGCCCGGACGGATTGTTGCTCATTGGCTATGCCTTCGGGCATCGAGAATTATTCACACGTACGTCGAAATCGGCAATCCTAGATTCGTTGGACGATGAGGAAATTCAAGAAAAAGAATTGTGGCCACAACCCGTGAAAGACAAAATCAAAGCTATCAGAGCAGCAAAGCTTGCGCAGATACACGATTGTTGTAAAAAGGCTCTTCAGGACTATTTCAAACCACCCGCAGATACGATTGGTTCTGTTCGTAAGTCCAGTGTTGGGTCTCTAGAATTGACAACAACTCCTCGTTGCCCAAAGCGCTCTCGATTATGTGATGCCACGAATCTGGGATGGCTGATGCTAGTATACAACGAGCTTCACGTTCTACCGAGCCTTATGGATAAAGTTGGCTTTCCCGGTCTTCCACAACCACCACGTCGAAGTCTGAAAGGACTTGTCAATTCCCTAAGATTAATGCCATCTGCACCCCAAGTTAACGAGGTTCATACTGGAGTTTGTGATTACGCACCAGCATTCAGAAGTTCAATCGACGATATATATAACAGTATAACCGGCCTCACCCTTCACGATGTCACAGGTCGCTGGGGATGGGCCCTCTCAAAGAACGACCACGACCCTGGTGAGCACTTGCAGGATATGACCGAACTCCCAGCCGACTTTGATATCGCCAAACGTCCTTCAACCATCTTCAGCGGAACAAGTCTCGTAACTCAAGACTCCGATGATCTGATAGAAGTAGTACCCGCAAGGCCAGTATCAAATTCCAGCTCTTACTCCCCAACAAACACCACCTTCCCAGCAGCAAGACCCAACCCCTCTCAACCTCCCCATCTCACCATTCCTCTCAGCGACAAAGACTCCAAAATTCTCACCTCAGATAAACCAAAACTCACATCCCCACCTCCTTCAAACTCTCCCCCTCCACCAGACGACCAAGAGCTCTATGATGCATCCCCTCCTTTTACACCTTTTGATTCGGAACCTGTGATGTCTGCTGAGGAGGCAAACGAATATCTCTATAATTACGATCAATCTTCTACTAGTTTACCAGAGATGACGCCGCCACCGGGGGATAGTCAGAAAGTTTTACTCGGGGAATTGGAGAGGGCCGGGGGAAAACCGGAGGTTAGTAAGAGGGTGATTGCTGGGGTGGGGGCGGAGGATAAGGTTAGGAGTTTGGAGGTTGATGAGAAGGTTTTGGGGGAGGAGAAAGAGGGGGTTTTGGGTGTAGGGTGTGGGTGAAATGAGATGTCTTTGGCTCGAGAGGTCTTCGCAAGGGGTGAAGTTGTATGGGTTGCTTGTATGAGGTGGATTGTTTTGTTTTGTTTTGGGTATCTCTTGGATGTCGAGTTTCTTCGACTGGAGACTGGATGAAAGGAAGAAGTCCTCGAATTTGGGTTCAGGGCTTGGGTTAGGGTTGGGGTGGGAGGGAAACATAGGCAAGGATTACGGGACGGCACTGGAAAATTCGGAGAGGGGCGTGATCTGTTTCCTTTCTTTTCGTTTCTTCGATTTCTCTTTTCTCGTTTTAATGGTTTGGTGGCGTATTATACCCCATTGCGATTTTTGGATTTCGGATTTTGAGAAGGAAATATGGCAGTGATGTTTTTTGGTGGTCTGCTGTCTTTTCTTTGTTACGAGGGGGTTATTTGATGATGATGGAGTAATGATGGTATATACGATATTTTCGAAGATTCTGTATTAAGAGAATGGATGTTAGGGACACGGAAGAAAGAGAAAAGTAAGATTATTAAATTCTGACGAAGAAGGGGAAATATACGGAAGTTCTATGGTGTGTGCTTTCCAAACTGACCTCTTTTACTACGAGAATGAAGCTCTCAATTTTTTACTTATGATTTCATGGGAAATGATTCGTAGCAATCATTCCAGTTTCCACTCACTCAATGAATCCCACGTTCGCAGCTTATACAGGAAATGACAGCTTACCCACAAAGTAGCAGCTTACTCTCTAAGCGACAGCTTATCCACAAACTGATAGCTCACCCACAAAGTGATAGATTATCCACAGGATGACAGCTTACCCAAAAAGTAACAGCTCACCTATAAAGTAATAACTTACTCACTAAGTGCCAGCTTATCTGCAAAACACTAGCTTACCTACAAAGTGACCGCTTACCTGCAGAGTGATAACTTACTAGAAAGTTAACAGGTTACTCGGAAAGTACTAGCTTACTTGTAAATTAACAGCTTACGATGGCTTACTTCCTAAGTGACAGTTTACCCATAAAGTACTAGCTCACCCGCAAGTGACAGCTCATTCACCAAGTGATGACTTACCCGCAAAGTGACAGCTCACCCCAAAAGCACTTCTCACATGTGACAGCCTTCACAAATCACATGTTAGTTACCACTTACCCTCTCCCTTTTGTATTTGGCATAACTCAATCACGGACTTAGCACATATTTACATCAAAGACCACAGGAATTCAAGTGAATAGAAATTGATCATTAAACGCGTTGCGCCTAAAAATCATGGGTCAGAACTGTGCTATTCGTAGGTGCTACAAATATGCTAGGAAAGTTAATTCACAGCTAGCCCAAGAATACCGAATTGTTGAATTGTTCGGTTATAAATAGGTCGCCCAGGATTGGATCTCTTCGTGGGTGACACAGGGACGGCTTAAAAATCGAGATTCAAGGAGAACATGACAATTCGTAGGTGACCTACAGATATTCAGATCCTTCCAAACTCTTGGTTTGCAGCTATTTGTAGGTAACCTACAAATTGTTCGGAAAACCAAAATTTCAAAAGAAAAAAAAGAAAAAAAAGCTACATGATTTTAACATCCTCCCTCCCCTCCCCTCCCCCGACATTAACTTATGTTACTACTCAAAACATTGATAAGCGCAAGCTTCGACCCTAAAATTTAGTTCAGAGATTTCGTCTCCCACACCAACCACATACCCCACAGCGCGCCGAGAACAGGTAACTCGCTTTCCAAAGCCAAACTTCCTCTTTCGAAGTTGAGAGGTAGATGATGTTTGGTGATACGATGGGGCTCCCACCTTTCCAAAATATTGGAAGGTTTTGTTAAGGACCCACTGTACCGCTGTATGATGTGTACAGTGCTGCAAGATATCAAGATCACGAACTCACCAAAATCACCAGTATCACCAGCAAAAAAGAAATCTCAAAACAATAGTGGAAAACATCTCTAATGAACTTGTAATCCAACCACCAACTCCACTTCCGACCTAATAGTCCTAAGATATCGTGTTCTTGTCATCCATGATGTACCGTGACGTTCCAGATATGCAAATCCTAATAGATAAACTCCTCCCATATTTCCATGCCAACTCCAAATGCTAGTCCACAATGAATCCAAATTTTTTCTGTAAAGTGTTTTGAACCTAATAGCCCTCGACTTAAAAGCCTTCGATATCTATCGAAAAGGAATGGAAGAATTGGTGTAAAAGAAAAACAAAAAAAGAGAGAGAAGATGATCATACAAATCAAGAGATTCGAATAAGCTTCTAATAAAGTCTTTCTTTCGATCAAAAACCAACGGAAACGAAAACGCTGAGAGATGCTCCAAAATCCAAGCGAAAATGGCGAAAAATAAGCGCTGAAAAGTGCAAAAGACAGTAGGGAGGGAGGAAGGAGGAGCTTCAACAAACAAGATCCGCTCAACCCTCGCGCTGTTTCGAATCTACTTCCTTAGCCATACCAATCATCCCGGTCAACTCATCCAGCAACTCCACCGTCTCAGTCGGACTAGCAATCCAAGCTGTCGTACCCACAACCCGAGCCTTAAAGTCATTACTTCCAGCGCTAAGAAACTGATCGCCAACATGAAGTGTCCTCTCCCCACCAATCGCCTCAAAGCCCGAGTCAGAATAACTGCTGTTACTATCTCCAGAACTGGAACTTCCCTCATTACCTTCGATGCTCTTGCCAAAGTAATTCTGACAAACCTGGACACCCCACGATTTATCTCCGATATCGACAAAGACATCGTTTCCACCGTTGAAAGCGCAGAAGGGGAGGAGACGTCCGACTTCACTCATTTCAAGCTTCTTCTGCACGACTAGCACCGTTTCCTCGAGGGATTCGCGGGCGAAGCGGTAAGTGGCGACGGAGGGGATAATACCTACAGCTCGTTCCTTTCGCAAAATGATAGCCGGGAGCGAGAGGTTCTTAACGCATTCGCGAAGTGAGGATTCAGCGAGGTCGAGGAGGGCGGTGATGGTCGGTTGGTTCCAGGAGGACATCGAGGGGAGGATCCAAGATCGACGGGGGAGGTATTCGAGGAGGAAGGGGGAGGTGAAGGAGAAGCGGAAGAGGAAGTTGGATTCGCCGCCTTTGGATTTATATATATTGTTAGGAACTTTGCGGGCTTTGTTAGGACGGGAAGGGAGGTCGGGCCACACACCCATGACTATCAAATTATTTCTCTGGTCGTCGGTGAGCTTTGGGGAGGACTTGACGGCGTCGAGGAGACCGTGGAGGCGGCCGTAGTATTTCTCTGCTTCGGTGTAGCCTGCTGCTGTGACGATGCCGATCTTGGTGTCATTGCTCATGAGAACTGTAAAAATTAGTTAATGAGGATTCAGAGGAATTAGGATATCAAAGACTCGCATATGATTCTTGTGATGATAGGGTTGTCAGGTTCCAAACTCTGACCATCATCATACCTAAGACATATTAGCGTCTCCCTCCCTTAAACCAACCATAATCATCTTACAGTGTGACATCTCCATCGAAGGTCGCCAAGTCCAAATGTCCACCTGATGTCAATCCCAAGAGTTGTGCAGTGTTGAGAATGAGTCGGACATCATTGAAGGATGGTGGGACAAAGCGTCGAGAAGAGATGAAGCGCTGTTTATCTTGATATTTGAACGCCTCAGCTAGAGGAAGTTTTGTAAAGAAAGTGCCGATGGTTGGAACCAGAAGTTTGAGTTTAGATTGAATTTGACCATGATGAGTGATGTTTTGATGTGCAACTAATTGAAAGTCAGAATAAGGCAAAGATCAGAAGTGAAAGATAGGTAGGCGAAGCCTCCTCAGGTCAACAAAGGGAGGTGAAAAACCAAACTGTCGTAACAAGCTGGGACCACTTAAAACAACATATTTAGTGAATCGGCAAGAATAGCCTATTCGCCCAAAACATGGCCAGAAGGAAAAAACCCAACAAAAAAGAAAAGTACTAACTGTGATCATCAATCATCTCCTCAACATCTTGCATAATCTCAGCATATCTTCGATGGGCATCCTCCGCCATCTGTTCAACTGAAGTCTTTCTAGTCTCAAACACACCAGTTGGTTGGGAGTGAAGCACAAAAGGAACAGCAAGGAGACCTTTAATCCATTCTATTCACCCGTTAGCAAAAACTCAGCCACACGTGATTCGTTGAGAAAAATGCTGAGAGGAGGGGAGAAAAGTCAAAACACCAGCGAGACTGAAAGAGAAAAAATCATACCAATGAATTGATCTCTCCTATGCGTCTTGAGCGCATCTAAATCCCATTAGCATTCCGATCTCTGCTCATAAAGGGTAGGAAACTTACACTCAACACGATAACGAGTAGTCATCTTGAAAAGCTTTCCAAAGATCGATCTAACTTAGTTACTCCTAAAGTGGATTTGATATGCGAAGAAGCAAAGCAAACGTCCGAGGAACAAAGGGTATTAATCCGCTAGAACAGAAAGTTGAAGTTCAAACTTTTCCTTGAATCCATAAAAGAGAAAGCCTTGTAGCTTCTTCAAATAGCCCCGGGGTGGATTTGCTATAGCTACTGTGCCAAACCTAGAAGTTTGTGTTGGCTCAGGATGTGCTGTTGAAGTGTTGTTGGAGTGGAGAAGAGAGGTCTGGACCTATCTTGGTAAGTATTTATCTTGTAGTCTCTCACCGCCCGAACCACCCGCCCACCGGGAGACCACATGACTTGACTAGGGGTATGAGGAAGTCTTGGCATAATTTCGCTTATTCAAATGGACGGTGCCCTAACTCTGTTGATAGATCGTGCTATTCGCCATTTTGTTTCAAGATTGTGTCGTGAATTAGTTGTGTTACAGGGATAGCTGGTTGTCAAACATTAACGTTTTGATGCCAAGGGATTACCCCTCATCTCCATCGCTATGCCACGTTGTATAGATATTTTTATTAAGGAACAAACATCACATTATTCAAGTTATACCTAGCTTGTTGTCATAAAGTCATATTCTTTCTAAGAGGAGATACCAATCATGTGCAACCTTCCTTCTCTCTACTCCAAACCCCTCTTTCTATCTTTGGCCAATTTGCCCGTAAGGGGACTCTCCGGCCGAGGCACTTCCGGTCTACCACTAAGTGAATCTACAATGTGCTTTAGTCCTGTCCAAAATTCATCCTTCGGTCTTCGGTTCTTCCAATCTGTCTCATTCTGCTCCACATCTTTCATAGCACTAAACACGACCGATGCACCTTTGATGCCAATTACGGTGCTACTCTGCGGGTTTTTCAAAATCGACTCGTCTGTTCGGTCTTCAAATTTCTCCAAGTGTTCTATACACTTAATGGCCATTCTCACAGCACGTGTGCGATCCATTGGTGAAGGCACCCCACCTTGTTGGACGTGTCCGGGAATTGAATCTCGGGATTCAAAACGCTCGTGTGCCTCCTCGCGAATCATGTCCGCGATCAATTTCGCGGTGTAAACTTTACTTGCCTTTTCGTTGACCAGAATGAGACGACCAGCTCTAGATTGCCCCGAGTCTTCCTGGAACGCTTTTCGCAGATGTTCAATGTCCGCCGCAAGCATAGCAATGCTGATACCTTCCTCTGGGGTGTACACAGCAACGGCGCCAACCGAGAGACCTGCGAGCGTGGCGATATATCCTGAACGACCTCCTTGTGTTTCAATGACGAAAACTCTTCGTCTGGAAGCCGAGGCAGATTGCTTGATCTTGTCACAGTAACTCATCAATTCATTAAGACAAGTGTCGGATCCAAGACTGTATTCTGTACCCGGGACATTATTTGATATTGTAGCAGGAAGAAGAGTCATTGGAATGCAGAGCGAAGAGTACTGCTCTCTTGCCTGTCGGAGCTGGGAGAGGGACTGGAAGGCCTCGAATCCACCAATAAGGAAGAGGCCGTCGATTTTGTATAGTTTGACAAGAGAAGCAATCAACTCCATGCCGGATTCTTGGGGAGTTTCACGATTCATTCCAATTTCGGAACCGCCCTTGCTGGCCCAACTGTCAACCTCGAGCCAGTCAAATTCCCGGACAGCTCCTGATGGTTTGTCACCGTGATGGCGGGCAAACCCAGCGAAACCATTGTGTATGGCAAGTGGTGTATGCCCACGAGTAAGACAATATGCCACAGCTGCTCTTGTGGCAGCATTGACACCGCCAGCTGGAGCACCGACGTGGATGATGGCAATTCGCATATGCTATAAATTGTAAGCTTTTGACTTTGAAAAATTGGATGTAAGCGGACCTTGGCCTGAGGGAGAAGCATAGATTTGTTCAAACCCGTTGCTGTTGTAGTCATGTATGATTGGTACATATCTGTGAACTCGGTATCTCTTAAACCCATAGCCCTGTCGAAATCTCGGGCTTCAATAGCTTTGGCCACCTCCTGTGTGTCCAATACTGCTTGCACCAGAGGTTTTCGCGTGATCTTGTTCTCGTTTATGGCGATAAATGGAGTTGGTGTATCGGGAGTGGCATCCAAGACTGCTTTGACAGCCTCCACACCCTGTAAGGTTGAGAGATATCGATCGAATGCACAGGCAGCTCCCCCTCTTTGCACATGACCAAGTGTTGTAATTCGGGTATCCAGGGCAAGACCGGTCTTGTCTGCAAGGAGGTCTTTGATCATCTCAGGTGAGATTTTACCCCCGTCCTGGTCGTGGGCACCTTCGGCAACAATGACAATCGTCTTGCGTTTTCCAATTTTTCGGTGCTGTTGTAAAGTTAGCTCACGGGGACTTTCAGAGAAGAATTTTACCAACTTGTGCCACAATGCCACACATCTCCTCCTTCCAGTTTGCTCCTCTGGGCTTCTCAGGGATAAAGACAAAGTCGGCACCGGTTGCAACACCAGTCATCAATGCCAACCATCCGCAATGCCTGCCCATGACTTCAATGACGAAGGCTCGGGAATGTGAGGAGGCCGTCGCCTCAATGCGATCCACCATTTCACAGATATTTCCCAAAGCCGTGTAGCACCCAATTGTAGCATCTGTCCCCGACATATCATTGTCAATTGATCCGACGAGACCGACAATATTCAGGTGTTTGAAGGGTTCGACTTGGTCTTGGGTGAGTTGCTTGGTGTCGACCAACTCCTTGATCAGGCTGGGCCACTCGGCGCGGAACTTGTCAGCTCCCGTCAAGGAGCCATCACCGCCGCAGATGATGAGGGCATCGATGCCATTGAGAACCATATTCTTTGCCGCCGTGAGTCTGCCGGG
This sequence comes from Hymenoscyphus fructigenus, assembly GCA_001414455.1. Taxonomy (NCBI): domain Eukaryota; kingdom Fungi; phylum Ascomycota; class Leotiomycetes; order Helotiales; family Helotiaceae; genus Hymenoscyphus; species Hymenoscyphus fructigenus. Next base: position 19,694 of record LKUV01000087.1, on the reverse strand, counting down.
CCGTTCGTAGAATGCCATACACCGGGCTGTCCCAATCAAGGTACCACCTTCGGAGAGCCAGCCTCGGACCATTGGCCACTCAAACTTTTTTATTTTCTCTTCTCCTTGAACGAGGCCCTCGTAGCCCTCGTAGATGCAGAATACCTCGCAGTTGGCCTCGATGGCCATCCGTACGACAGCTCGAATCGCGCCGTTCATGCCGGGGGAATCACCACCACTGGTCATCATACCGATTCTTCGTTTCTTCCCCTCGAGGGGAGGCGGGGGTTGGGCGGGGGCCATGATGGTGTTTGGAGGGGCAGGTAGGTATTGCTATGTTTTAGTTGGAGAAAAGAGAAATTGATATAGAATACAAATGAGGAGGAAGGATGATGAGGAAGAAGAGAAGGAAGAAAATTCTCTGCCTCACGAGGGATCAAAGATTTAGGTTGAGGGGTTTTCCAAAAGGCAAATGACGATGGTGTCTCCAGATCAAGAGGTGGATGGTCGTGGATGGTCGTGGGTGGTCGTGGGTGGTCCTGGGTGGTACTTGCTCTTCAAAAGAAAAGAGTTTCCGTGGGTTGGCGTGGGTTTGGCCCGGCCCTGCTGGTTGGGTTGGCAGTTACACTGGTGGACCTGGAGCTTTATCGGATTCTTTATCTTTGCGCTGAGGCCCGAATCGCCCTGTTTACGCGATTGAATGTGGGGGAGACAGGCGCTGTCGGGGTATACTTCACCAATTACAGCGTTGTGAAAAAGCACGACGACGCCATTGTTGGCTGAATACAGGGGCGTCGCTGCAATCACCCCTCCCTAGCATCAGGCTAACCCTGCGCCCAGCCCTGGCTAGCCTGTCTCCCTGTCTCCCTGTCTCCCGCCGTGGCCCAGTGGTAAAACCGCCGACGACGGTCACCGAATTCACCTCCAGCTCTCGAGGTCGAGTATTGCCATCGGGAATTCACCAGTCCAATTGTATGCCACCCCGCACCAGGCTAAGAGCTACAGGTACCTAGTGACCTGGAGGGGTACGAAGGAGCCTCATCGGAGCCATGATATAGCTTCAGAACATCTGCCATGACATGCCTTTCAACCATCTGAATAACATCATATTTTCCGCTCTACCCCCATCCCAAATACCTCGTATCGCATACCTCATACCGAATACCCCTCAGCCTTGCCGTCTAGACCAAACCACAATAAAGCCTCGATCAACAGTAAACGACTCGAGACGACGTAGGAGGGGCCCTCACGAAGGACAAGACCACCGGGTCCAACGTGTGCTGAATCTACTGGGCCATATACGAAGCACACGGTTACAGCATAACGGCCTGCACAGCTTTCCGGTTGGCAGAATCGGTCGCAAAGTGCTCTGCGAAGGAGGAACACGACTGGGAAAAGAAAACACAACTAGCACATCTGCAACATGGGCTCCATTCCGAATAACTTCCCCATCTCCTTGAGGTCATGGCCCTCGTCAACGAAGCCCGCCGAAGGACCAGATCTGAAGAGACTCTTCGAGCGCATCAGTTCAGAGCGCGGTGGATTTCGAAACCTGACGGAAGAGAGTTTGCGACAAGAAATTGCGGAAGAGGAGGCAGATAAACCAGAAGAAGAAAATGAGGACAGCGAGGAGGACGAGGAAGAACCAGATAAAATGAAGGAGCTCTTGGTAGCAAGAGAGGAGCTGATTGCTCATGTAGAGTAGGTACAAGTACCCCGCCAGCGAGGATCAATGTTAATCATTTTCTAGTTCAGCCTTCAATTCAGCTGCATTTGCCTTGGACTTCATTTCGCTTCTCCTATCTAAGGATAACCCAAGTCAAGCGGGTCAGACGATATCACCTGTACTCAGAGACATGGTTGGATTTGGTGTATTGGGCGCGGATAAACTACATGCCCCTCGCCTCGAACCTGCCCAAAAGGAGAAAAACCTGCGGATCGCGAAAGGATGGAAGTTGCAAAATCTTAACAAGACCGTCGATACTATATTAAGTTCCGCAACGAGACTAGAGAAAGAAATCGAGAGCGAAACCAAATATTGGGAAGAAGTTTCCGCTGTCAGCAACAAAGGCTGGGCAATTTGTCGAATACCAAGCGAAAAGCAGACTTTGGCAGTACGATTTGGTTTCTCAGAAGGTAAGTTTATTAAATCACGTTGTCTGCGCTTTGTACTAACTATATAGCCTCACTCACGTTCAAGAACCAAAGTTTAGCAGCATTGCGCAGAAATGCCGATGGCTCCATTTCTCTCGACCGGGGATTTTCTGGCACAGAGCCCCAAGCCTTGCGGGTACAGGTACACACCAATGGATCTGCTACTGGCTCATCGCCTATACCCAAACTCGTGGAACCGGACTCTCCAGCAGAAGCCTTGATTTTACAAGCACGAAATACCATATTTTCCACAGAACTTTGGCAAGAGCTGAATCGAGAGAGCCGAGTTCTCGGGGGGTTAGATGTTAAGTCTGTTGGTGATACCCTTGTTGTACCTCTCAACTCCACCAAGACGATTGTGGTAGATCTCGTTCCGCTCGCAGAAGCAAACTCTCCCCCACCAGGACCAGACGATTCCCTCGCGGAAGGCCTTTGTTTGTCCCTACAGCTGCTGCTAAGCTATGCACATCGACAAATCCACCGTCGTCGTACCCAACCACCACCACCAATCTCAGGAAACAAGCGACCAAACCCCCCCTACAACCTCTTCCGCCCATTACTAGCTCGACTGAACCACCAACGTTCAGTCAGCACCCTCAATTCCCTCTTGTCAACAATCACCTCCATACTCAAATCCGCATCCCTCTCACCAGCACCAGTCTACAAACTCTCCCACTCAACACCACTAGCACCCCCAGCCACCATTCAAAAAGCGGAACTCACAATCTACTCCCTCACCGAGCGTCTGGAATCAGTAGCAAGTCTCACCATCACACCTACAACTACGATCACCATCTCCTCCCGAACAGTGCAATTCCCCGTCTCAACATCCTACTATCAAATCACACTCAACCCCGAATCCCCACTCGTCACACTCTGCCCGCCCGCTCAGGTCCTCAATACTATTGCTAATGTGGAAGAATACATCCTCTACGCTACCTCGTGCGCTCTCGCCTCTTCCTTTGCAACTCTCCTTGAGCCGCAGGTAGATGAGGAGGTGGGACTAGAGAAGCCGGGGAGGGAGGGCTGGCACCTTATTGCGAAACCTAATGTGATGAGGAAGGTGTTTCGGGGTGGGAGGGGGAAGCATTTTGTTTTTGCGCTGGAGAAGACGGAGCGGGGTGGGAAAGGGTTGAGGCTGAGAGTTGGGTGGGATTGGATGAGGCATGAGGGGTTTGGTGTTGGGGGTGGGGATGAGAGGAGGTTGAGGGATGAGGGGGTTTATGAGTGGAAGGTGAGGAGGGCGGGGAAGAGTTGGGACGAGGGAGAGGGAGAGGTGGTTAGAAGTTTGGGGGAGGTGGTTGAGAGTGCTGGGACTTGGAGGGGGGAGTGAGTGTGTTTTGGGGAGGGGATTTGAGGCGTTGGTTTGTGAGGGATATAGCAAAGAACTAGTGAAATCTGGTCAACAAAGACTTTTTTTTTTGAACCCTTTTCTTGATGTTTGATGTAGTGGGATGTGGCTCAGAACAGATTCTGAAGTGTGACTGTGCAACGATTAAACTAAAGCCCTTAGGAGGCCTCGGCCTATGTTTTAAGATTCTCTTTCTATATTTAATTTTAGAGGCAGACTTCTTTCTTTTCACCGCTCTTGGATTCTCAGCGCCAATTTTCTTGTGTCCAAGTTGGTTGCTGCACAGTGCGCAGTGCGCATCAGAGTTCAGGCTTTTAACAATACCTACACACGCTTCTTTGGGGTTCAGGGACGCTAGTCGGACCTACTACCTACCTGTCTAATTGTTCTCATTTTCTAAACTTAAAGTAACTTAAAATATTTCCTGGAGTCATTTTAAATAATGAAGTCCAATTGTACGTGGGAAATTGTATCGGGAAGTTGGGACAATGAGCTTGATGTTGTTGTTCCAAGTCCCCCGAACCGGCCTTTAGAATGCTGGGGAGGCAAGAGTTCCCTGATGAACATGGCCAATCGGAGAGAGACCGGACCACAACTGCGAAATACGGAAGGTGCAGTTGGGTGAACAGCTAGGGTTCACCTCTGGAACCTTCGTTTGCTCAAGCTCAATAGTGATCGCCACGACAAAGATTCATTCTCTGAACCAACACCGGAATTATTTATCAATTGACCCAGAACTTGGTCCTGGGGTGAAACCTGATGCGCGAAGCTTCTTCCCACTTTCTCCGACGCGGCCTTCTTTCACGAGGAAAGCGCATTTAAACTTGACACGCCACCCTCCTGCAGTCTGCAGACCTGAAGCAGCCCGCATCGAGTTCGAGATCGAGTACTCCGTACCTAAATTACTTGCGAAAAACTACCTACCTACCTTCAATTACAATCTACCGTACCACCGGCAATTCCATTTTGTTTCGAGGCTTCGAATTTGTCGCGTCGAAAAATGTCGTACCGCGTTGGTAAGTAGCTGCTCTTTCCCTTTCAACCTACACCCTCGCTCTCGGGCATGTGAAATCACTAAGGGAAATGGGATCTTTTCCTCTGCTATTTCTACGGGGTGTCTAATTATTCAATAGAAACTGCGTCTTCCGGACGAGCCGTCTGTCGCGCCACCGAATGCAAGCAACACGGAATCAAGATTGACAAGGATGATTTGCGCCTGGGTGTCTGGGTTGATACTGGCGACTATCAAAGCTGGGCTTGGAAGCATTGGTAAGAATCCCCCTTTCCCTAATTCTTATTCATCAACTAATTCCTTTGTACAGGGGCTGTGTCACTGGAAAGCAATTAGAGAATATGAGAGTCTATCTCGCAGTTGAAGGACAACCTGGCACCTATGACTTTGATAGGTTGGATGGTTATGATAGTCCTGGCGAGAAGAATAGTCTTAATCATCATCCTGATCTTCAGGAGAAAGTCCGGAACGCCATCATCCTGGGCCGTATTGATCCGGATGATTTCAATGGTGTAAGTGCATTCTCGGAACGCTCTTCTTTTTCCTGTTCGGTCTAGAATAATCGCCATTGTTCGAGGTGATTTAGGAGAATAGCAAACTCTATTTCTCAGTTGTTCTAAATATCTCGAACAATATCTTAAATTGTCCCAAACTTGTTCGCAGAATTTCCGAAAGAGGAAGGAACATGCTAACATGCCGCTAGGACGAGGAAATGAACGTACTTGGTGCCACAGGCTTGCATACTGCCGCCACAAAGAAGAAACAGAGAAAGGATGTCATCGAGAAAAAACAAGAAATCGACGATTTGACTGCTAAAGTTGCGAAACTCGAGGCGGAGAAGAATGGCGGTGTGAAGACTGAGGCAAAGTCAGCGAAGAAGGGCAAGCGAGTTAAGGCCGAGGTCGATTCCGATGAGGAGGAGCAAAAGCCAGTCAAGAAGAAGCACGCCGGCAAAGTCAAGAAGGAGGAAGATGACCAAGAGGAAGTTGCGACCAAGCCTACCAGAAAGTCACGTGCCAAGACGATGGTCAAGCATGAGAATGACAAGGACGACGAGGTAAGAGATACCCAGTCGGTATATTGTTTGAGGGGTTTTGGAAGAATGAGAATGCCAATCTCGTCATTCTTACAGACCTTCCCGATCAATAATATCCTGGTTGTCCCAGACTGTTTCATACATTCGCTAACTACCCCCTCCCCTCCTAGATGGACGAATTAGCCGAGCAAAACACCCCCTTTACGTCCATGACTGTAGTCCAGCTCAAGGTTATCCTCAAAGAACGAGATCTCCCAGTTTCCGGCAACAAAGCTACCCTCATTCAACGCCTAGAAGAAAGCTCGCTACCCACTCCACCCAAGAAGGAATCAACACGTGGCGAGATCAAGCCAGAACGCGATGACGGGCCTTCTTTCGAAGCCCCCGCAAGACGTGTCAAGAACGAACCTTCGGAAATGGTTGCCGACATGGCGCACCTTCCTGACAATGTTCAGACGTTGGCTATTAGCAAGGTCTCTCCGAATTCGGCTGTGGCTGAGCATGGCTCTGAGGATCAGCAGGAATTGAAGCAGGAGGAGGATCAGGTTGCGACTTCCTTGTAAGTTTCATTGTGCGAGTTGAGTTGTATAATTGTGGGTCATTATCTGAAAGGGCTGGGAGAATGAGGAATTTAAATTTCTCGTTCTCCTAGATCTTCTTGGATAATGACTATAATCCGAAGATATCTTACTAACACAGATCCCAGGAACACTCCAAAAGGTGGACGCAGACGCTCTGCTCGCCGTGCTGCTTCGGGTGTTGGTGCTGATTGAATGCGATTTTTCTCACAACTTTTCGAGACTTGATCTTCGATGAATACATGCGTGGTGGAGGTTTTTAGGAGTTGTGGAGTGATGATTTTTTTCTCTCTTTCTTTTTTTTGTTCCCTTTTTTGAAAAAGGATTTTCTACACACACATATTTGTTGGGATTTTGCTAAGGGAGGTTGCTTTTGAGATACCCCGAATTTGGGAGAATGGAGTTTTACTTTTTTTTCTATGGGGAGTTTTTGCTATTGGGCGGAGGTGCATTTGCCTGGGTGGTGGGGAGTGGAATTTGGGATGGGATAGGATGGGATGATAGCTACATGATACAATACATAATTGGTATTTTTTGGATCTTGGGATTTTGGTTGGGGATGTGTGTTGTGAAGTTTGAGTGGGGTGATGAGAGGAGGGTGGGAAACGTGACTTCGTGCTACATCGGGGGTTGTGTGTTATGGTCTTGAGGTACTTGGGTTTTTTTATGGTTGTGATAGGTGTTCTGGGAGAAAGGGGTGGGATTCATTTGGTTATTCGGGTAATTTAGGGGAGGCATGTGTTTGAGTTGGTCTTGGAAAGTTGATCTTTGTATTTGACTTCAGGCTATTTTCTGTTGACGTAGGGAATCTCAAGTTGAGATTGAGGATTCCCTGAGTATATCTGGGCTAGCTGTGAATATTTATGTTTTGAGTTCTTAGGCTCTTGGTGGGTTATCTACAGATTGCTGGTTTTCCTTTTTCCTTTTTTTAATTATTTTTTTATTGGCTCTTGAGCTATTGGTTGTGGTCGTGTCCTCTTGAGTTATTCTGAAGTTTTCTTCTTTGGGTTCATCTTAGCTTCTTGGGGGGGTGTAATTCTCTTGACCTCAAAAGCACTCTCAAACTCAATAGAAAGGGAATATATTAGATCGGTCATGGACTAGTAAAGAAACTTGATATGAGCTTATGAAATGGTTTTGATTTTCAAGTACAGAATATCTTCGCGAAGTCCAAACCCAAGTGACTTCATTCAGTACGCTTATCCTTCCTTTAAGACTGCCGACGTCCTGTTATCTTTCACTATGTCGTATTGCTCCAGCATAAGTTTGAGAGCATATGCGAAATCTGAGCTGTTAAAGTGTGCATTCTCCAAAGAATAATCTTCATTACAATGTTTACATATTCCTCCAATAAGGAACAAAAGAACTGTAACCAACTGTCTGGCCAGTTGCCTTCAGTATTCTTAAACCTTAATTGTAAATCACAAAAATGACATTTATCTCCAAAGGTTTCTTTTCCGGGAATGAGGTTTGGGATATTCTTTTCAAATTTATTGAATTGTGTTTCTGCTAAGGATTTGATGTCTTTGTCCGGGAGTTTCTGGTGGATTGCTGGAGTTGTTAGGATATATAATATAACAAGACTTAAGGCTCTAAGAAGCTAGTTTTAGAGGACAATGTATATAAGCTAGAATAAATTATATAAGATAATAGCTTTACGGGGCGTATAATAACATAGTAGGGCTTTATAGAGGAAGTATAGATTTCTAGCTAGAAACTAAGAATATGTGTCTCTAGAAAGACAATATAGTATAAGCTTAGATAGTTTAGGTAGAGATATTATATAGCTTATAGAAAGGAGTATATTAATACAGGTCTTATAAAGAGAAAAAGAAAGTAGGTAGAAGATATATTAAAGAAGTACCTGCGTATAGAGGACTAGCATAGAGTTTGTTTCTCTAATAAAGTTTACTTCTCTTTTAGACTCTAAGGTTAGCTCTATATTTTAAAGAGACCTAGTAAGAAAGACTGCCTAGATTTATATTTAAAGGTAGTAGAAAAAAATAAAGAAGAAAAAGAGAGAGAATAAGAGAGAAGAAGTTAACTTGTTCTATAAACTCTACGCGTAGATAGCTATTAGTTATAATTTTAAAAGCGAACTAGTCTTCTACAATACTAGAAATTCTAATAGAAAGATATTATATAAGTACTATATAAAGTAGATTTTTAACCTAGTAGTATTACCTTAGATTAAGAGAGAAGATAACTTCTATCTTAAGGAGAATAGAGACTTAAGACATTGCTATAGGCTAGAAAAGTAGAACAATATACTAGCTTAGAAGAAGGTAAATAGTCTTAATATATATAAAAATACTATAGGTACTTCGGATCTAGCTTCTATAGAAAACTACTAGTAGGTTCCTAAGTAATATATTAAGAAATTTGCTTATAATACTCTCAAGGGCCTTAGAGAGCTTACTTTAGAGAGGTAAGCTAATTTAAAGTAAGAGACTACTAATAAGTAGAGAAAGGAAATGTTTTAAAGGCTATAAGATTATAAAGATTTAGATAGTTAAATAACAGGGTATTAAAATATATATAGATTTATATATAAATAAATGAAAAGGGTATGTGTTTTAGTATTAAGGGCTGCTAAGCATAAGCATAGATTATGGTGCTACTTATTGTCTACCGGGAGGGAGGGCACAATACCAAGCGAGATGCCTATATTGGTGACACCACACATTTCTCGAAACCCTGCGATATGGAAGGCGCTTTATTATGATATTAATCTACAAAGCCACGTTTCAATCAGGTGATATGTACTAGGACAATCGGTTCGAGTCGAAAGACCTCGGAAGCATTATTTTTTTTATTACGATACAGCCCAATAGAGGCTTCCGAAACCCTACCTGCTTGACTTTCTCGAAAGAGATAAGTCACACCCCTCTTTTACTTCGTCCTTACTCTTTGCCTTTCCTGCCTTTTATTCTATGCAACAATAATTGAGGAAGAAGATAAGCGAGGAGAGAAATGAGAGCAAAATATAACGGCACATTAATTCGAGGGAGACATAATGGGAATTGATCTAAGAACCTTTTAATTCCATGAAATTCTTTTCTTTGATGTGTTGTGCTAAGTCTTGAGGTAAACTTTGCGATTTTATCTAAGTATCTGTAAGGTGAGACTGTTTTGATGATTTGGAGAGCTACTGGAAATTTTTAATGGTAGAATACAGTACATTGGAAAAGAGACTCGCGTATCGTATCCCCGATGGACTGAGATTAATATACTAAATCATCGGATTTCTATCTTCGAAAGAGTTCATGAGATCGCCTATTCTAACCACATAAGCTCCTCATACACCCCACATGTTATGAAAAGATTTGAGTAGAACCAACGTAACTCTGTCTAATCTGGGGGTATATATCTCCCAGAATAACCATGTATCATATTCCTTGAGTCCTAGAATATAATCCCTTCCACAACATTTACAAATTCCCCAAGAAATGAATAGAAGTACCATAGTCATTTTGCTTGCAAAGTCTCTATCTACTGGTGGTAATTCACCTCTTGAACAATTTTTTAACCCAAAGAAACACTCCCCGTCGACAATTTCTCCAGAATTTCCCAAGAGAAGATATGGTTTTATAATGTTCTCAAAATCCTCGAGTTGGGATTCTGCAAAAGATATCACGCCCACTTTTCTAAGTCTGTCTCGAACTACCTCGAGCGTCAATGGTTCCCTAAAATCTAAGCATATTTGTGGCCCTTTTATACTTCCTCTCCCGCAAAGTTTTCGTAGGCGGCTTGTAAGACTAGTAAATTCAACGTATTTCTACAAAAGATACAAAGATTTGAGCAAACGGGGGTATCGTCTTTGGTCTCTCTTTCCGCCATGTTTGGGTTGGGTTTTGTAGAGTGAGAAGTTGATTTGTTTGAGGTGTGGTCGGGAAAGTTTTGAGTTTTTAAGAGGAAGGATAGCGAAACAGCTCCAAGTCAAGCTTTTTATAACCAAATGCTGGCTGTTGTGAATGTGTTTATGACATGTTATCTCGAGGCCATTCTCAAGCTTTCTAGTCACTCAGAATAACCGTGTGAGTGGTTCTTTGTTGCAACACTTTCCAACATCCAAGGATGGACTACTTGAAGTTGACCTTCTTTGCTAAACAAACCAGTCTCGGGTTCACATGATAATCTCTTGCGTGTGCTTCTCTAAGAAATGATTTCAATTTGCTAGTCTCTATCCAGGCTTTGAAGGAGATCTTTTCAATCATAATATTCTATTTGTCTAAGAATAATAGGATTTTTCGGGCTGATGGAAAGGAGAGGCTTAAAACATGTGACCTATAAACTTTTGTTGCACGTCGCAAGCATAAAATCCGATTCTTCAGGTCCTTATCGCTAACTCGGGGCGAAATCCTCTCAGAACACCCCTAACTCAACATGATTTGTTCCGTCAGCATCAGCAGCTACGACGTAGCTCTACTACTCTGCACTTGCTCACCGAATAATCGGGCGTCTTCAACGCCGCAAACGCCACAGACCCCATCGTCTGTCCCAATCGAAACAACACACTTCCAGCCTTGCAGTTTCAATCCTTGGTTTCCACAGCAGGAAGCTTTTTACCGGAAGTTGTTCCGAATGCATGAATCTATTTCCATATTCTGCACTTCGTGTGATCTCAAATGACTTGGAATACTCCCTTGAGGCAGGTGGGAAATATCCGCTTCCTCGACCTTTGGGGGACCCAAGAGTGAAGGTCGTCAGGCCAGGAAGGAAGGAGCGATCTCCTCCTGTGCGGGGTCGACATCGAGTGTATAACCCCCCCTCCCCTCGGATTAAACCTTTCAGTCTCTTCTTTCCAAAGAAAAAAATTTGAGGGACCCGCGAGGAAAGAATGTCGCGACGAAGTATAGCCAGTCCAGAGTGTCTGGTAGCGACACACGCTACCGTGCAAGGAGATTGTATGTTTTATTGTACGGAGTAGGTTCCTGTTTTCTTCTGACCCTAAATTGCTGGGTTCTCGTATATCCCACCAACAGTCTCTCTGCATGATGCAAATCTCAAGCTACATGTCAGCGACTTGACCCTGGCCATTCATGGGCTTCATCTCACGTTGTTTCGGGCCTGTCAAACCAGTCACACACGTTGTATCCTTGTTTCTCCTCTCTCCTTTAGTCTTCCGAGTTACTGGAAATTATCATTACCAGGGACCTGGGTTTTCTCGCCGCTGATGCTTTTGAAGAACTCGTATCGTGGTTGTCCTGTACCGTTGATTTTATACGAATCCTTCAGTTACACAGCGACTCATTCTCCAGGAGCTCGGTTGCTTCTGTTTTAGGGTGGGTGAGATTCTAATTCATGATGGCACAGTCTCATTTAAAATATAACATAAGGCTCCTGGGGATTCCCCGGTCTTTAACTTTTTATCCATCACACTCGTTCAAACTCCTGGGTAAAATATCAAGATGCGCTTTCTCAAAGGGTCACAGACCCTGGTTTTCACCGTCATCTCAATTTTTGATGTTGCTTTTGCTTTTTACCCCATTACTGGTAAAATAAGCTTTCAATCATTCTTACATACAAAACTAATGAGTGTCTAGGTGTCAAAGCTGGACTAGGTGCGGATGGATATAGACCACCAAGGAGAGATATTCTAGAATTGTCTAAAGATGACACCCAATTGTCAGTACAAGTTCTCCCAATTTTTGATTTCACTACGCTAACATGTATTTGAAGTTCTTTGTATGTCCAAGCAATGAATAGCTTGATGAGTGTCAATGAGACAACTATGACTTCCTATTTCCAAGTTGCCGGTATACATGGCCGACCATACCAAGCTTGGGATGGGGTCAACCCCAAAGAAATGAACGTTGATGGCTACCCAACAGGATTTTGTCCCCACAATAACATCCTTTTCGCAACTTGGCATCGCCCTTATCTAGCACTACTCGAACAACTCGTAGGAGAACACGCTCAAGAGATAGCAAAGGCCTACAACTCTCCAGTTTGGTCGAAAGCAGCTGATGAACTTCGTCTTCCTTTCTGGGACTGGGCGGCACCTCCGCAACTCTTTCCCGAAATTATGACTGTGTCGACTGTTCAAATCACAACAGCTACAGGAGTAAAGAATGTCAAGAACCCACTTTATCGATATGAATTTCTCAATGTACCGGAGCCATTAGAATGGTTTCCGGAAGACCAAGGATATTTCGACGCTTATCAACGGCAGCCGTGGACTTTGAGATGGCCGGATGAGGAAACAAATACAACTCATGCCGAGGTTATCAACGAGCAGTTCACAGTTGAAGGAAGCCAAGAACAATTGAGATCACAAGTTGTAAGTTGCCCAGAGCCAAAACTCATAGTATAATTAAGTTGACAAATTGCAGTGGAGTGTCTTCTCTCAAACATCAGATTTCAACAGCATGTCCACGAACGGAAACAACGGCCCAACATTCGAAAACCCACACAACCAAATACATGGCTATGTTGGAGGACTAGGACATATGAGTTGGCTTGGATTCTCCGGTTTTGAACCCGCCTTGTAAGTCACCGAATATCCCATGGCTGTTGTCTTCTACAATTCTAATCCTCCCCAGCTGGCTCCACCACGTAAACGTCGACCGCCAATTCGAAATGTGGCAAGCCATCTATCCTGATTCTTTCCTCACACCGGAAGAAAGCGGTAGTGGGACATGGACAATTTACCCAGGCACAATGGTAGATAGAAACACACCCTTGACACCTTTCACTGCTCCAGATGGAGAAATGTATACATCTGTGACCGCGCGGTATACGAAAAACTTCGGGTATTCGTATCCTGAGGTTCAAGATTGGTTATTCACAGACCCCGCGGAATTAAGAGCAAATGTTACGGCTAGAGTAAATACGCTTTATAATCCTACCGGTGATCTGGGACCTTTTGGCACATCAGCTCCTCCTATCAAAGGTCGTGAACCAGTCGAGAAAAGAGAACAGAGAGCTTGGACGATTTCAGCATCTGTACCTAATGGTGCGGTGGGATCTGCATTTAATGTCCTCTTCTTCTCTGGTTCTCTTTCTATTGGGAAGTTATCTGTTCTTGCTGTTCCTGCTTCTCCTGCTGAAAGTGGTCGTGTCACGCATGCGCAGTTTTCTTTGCATAGAGCTTTGGAGGGGGTAGATAGTAGTGATGTGCAGAAGACGGTGGAGTTTTTGAAGAGTAATTTGGAGTGGAAGGTTGTGAGGAGGGATGGGAGTGGGGTGGAGGGTGTCAAGGGGTTGGAGATTGCGGTTGCAGAGCAGGTTGTTGTGCCTGCAAAGAGTGTTAGGGAGTTTCCTAGTTATGGGGAGAAGAGGTTTCATCCTGAGATTTTACTGTGAGTTGGTGCTTGGGGTATTTTGTTTTAATTGTAGAGAAATAGAAAAAGGAGAGACTTTGTACTTCACTTCACGTTCCCAACCCCCACCCCGTTTCTTCACGTGGTTTGATTTCGACCTTCTTGGATATAACGTACTATGCCAATTGAATGCAGCGGCGAAGTGTCAACTTTACATGCTACAATATCTTACCCCATGATTTAACGCCTAATTGAATTATGACCTTCGAGAGAAAAGGCGCTTCCCCTTACTGAACACCAATAATAAGTGAGATAAAAATAGTAGTTCGTCAAATAAAGAAACCCTGTGAAGATGCTGATTACAACCGGAGGAAAAGTTAGACCAAAGAACCAACATGTTTAAAGCCTATTCAGAAGGACTCATAAACTCCGAGCCCATTCAAACAAAATACTGAATGTGAATCCTCCATGGAAACCAATCACTTCATATGGAAAAGCTAAAGCTATAAATTCATTCAACCACAGCTCATTCCTTTACCACTTCTTTTCCAACACATCTCAACAATTACACGTCGCTCTACAGCACAGTCGACACGTCTATTATTTCAACCATGGGAGATCAGAAGTCTCAAAAACTCGGTTGTGACTTCTGTGAATATCCCATCCACCTGTTAATCTTCTATGCTGCATACGAAACTCGAACTCGAAGCCTTTCAAAACGTTCTGATTATTTTATGGTACGGTGGTATAAAAATCGTAACCCTAAAGACTTCCCATGGCATTGTCCAAAGTGTAAGCGCAACTTGAAACCGATTTTGAAGGAAAGATACAAAGGCGATGGATTAGATTCGGCATCGAAAGAAGCAAAGGAACAGCTTGTGGATTTTGGCAATAAGCTCCAAAAGTTTGTTGCCTCTGAGTGGAGATCAGGATGTGACGCTGAAGGATTTGGTGACGACGAATGTGGTGTGAACATATTGAAAACGCAGATGCACACAGTTCTATTACACCTTGCCAATGAGAAACGCCTACGGTGCCATAGGAGGTATAATTTCGAGAATTCTTGGATGGACCCCATCTTCATTAAGACAAACTGGCTGCTGGTTAAATACTTCATACAAAGATCTAATTACTCGAAGAAGCTTCCACTTGGTCCTGAATGAAGCAAAATCAATATTCTTTAGATATTCAACACTCTACAACGCAACTTTCTTGATTTTATAGATGCGACATGAATTGTCAAATCTTCTTGAGAGCATTATACAAAGTGCTAGATTAAATAATAACCTTTTTTTAAACTCATTAAATGCAGTCTGCTACAACGTGAGGTAAATTTAACAGGTGTTGAACAAAGACGAAAATATTTTTAACCCCTAAGTTTATAATTAGTTCATAGGGCTTGAAGAAATGTTGGATCAAAGAACCAAAAGCCTAAAGCCAAGTCCAACTTCTAAGGACTCATAGGTCCGGAGCTTCTTATACGAATGCCAGTCACTATTAGCAAAACCAATAATGTATAAAGCGAAACCAATCACAACATACTCAGATAAGGAAAACTATAAGTTCGTATTTTCCCGCAACATCTTCAACTCTTATTCTCTGCTACTCCAACTTCATCTCAACCACCTAATTTTAAGCAATTTCTCACTTCCCACTTCCCACTTTAGCACCACACCACTATCATTTTCAACACGGCTATTATTTCAAATATGGATAAGACTGGTTGCCATTTCTGTAAACATCCCCGCTACTCATCAATCTACTATGTTGCATGCGTCTCAGCAGGCATTTTACTTCACAAATTCTTTTCAAAAACTTCTCAACAATTATTCTTCAAACTCACCAATATAACCAATACTACTTTCATTTCAAACATGGGGAGACGAAAAGCTGAAACCCTCAGACATACCGCCAAAAACCACGCATATCTCAAGAATCTTAGTCTTACGCCAATGCAAGATGCGAGTTTTGCGACAACCCAATTATTTTACTCGTCTATTATGCCACATGGTAATATCGATGCCGGGGAGGGAGACCCCTCGAAGAAGACACATAGGAGCTGCGTTTTTGGAACGACAACCTCCCTCTGTATTGCCCGAAAAAGAGTTGTGGCTATCGAAGCATAGGACATAAGATGAGGAATAGGTTCCCGGTCGGAGATACGGTTACTTTTTCTCCTGCTGCGAGGAAGAAAGCAGAAGAACTGTTCTGGGATTTTAAGAAGAAACTTCCAGAATTCCTCAAGGACATCATCGTTGATGATGATAAATTGAAAACCCAAATTTATGCGGCTTTACTGTGGGTTCTTAAGGACGGGAGACCATTATGTGGGACAAATAAACATTTGTTTGATGCCTATAAAAAGTTAAATCTCATCCACTTAAGCTATTTCTTGTATCCGTGCTTTTTTAAATGGAGTTTGGAGGAGAACTCTTCATGAGACTTTACCTACCCCCATAGGTAAAAGTTTAAGTACATAGTGTTAACGCGTTTTCCATGACTCAAAAATCAAACCAGAATGCATACTCTTCCAACGTTTACTTGTGTGATTTTCCAAGGGGGCGCATGTATGAAATAAAAATGTTATAACAATGAAAACCCAACAATTCAAGATTCCGACGCTGACCCAACCACACAAGTAAGTTCAGAGCCAACACGAACTTGAAAGAAGCCCAACATAAAGACCTCACATGATTTCCAATGACACCCAGCATTTCCATTCAACACCGTGACTTTCAAATTGAGACAAATACAAATATTTCCACCTCGGCCAAAATGCTGTCAACAACTTGCCATGAGCTAACTCAAATATGTGCTTGAACATTATACACCTACGAAAAAAACCGCCAAAACTGGAGCCATTGTGTCAAGCTTCCAAGAACAATTTCCCGTCACCCGAGGAGCCATTCTTACAACAAATTTCACCCAGCTCACCGGATTCAAACGAGTCGTCGCAAACAGTCCTCCCATGAGAACTAAGAAGCTCATCATTATTACTTGCAGAAGCACTAAGACTTGAATATACAAAACCACCACTAAAAGTGATATACATAAAAAAGGCCCACCGAACACCAGGCCCGAAGGTGGGAAACAATAATGAAAAGGAGACTGTTATGCACAAGATGGAGGAAGAAATTACGGGAAATGAATCAGATGCTTCTACCCATTCCACCATCAAACCACCAAAGGGTAATTCAAAACCCTGCACGCCAAAGTTAGCTAATACGGACGAGGCAGTCATATAAGAGTCACCACTTGAGGGTGGGAGAGATATTCTCTCTTGGAAAGAGAAGGACTTCGAGGAAATAAGACCACAAAAACTAAAAGCCAGTATCTGTTAGAAGTTATATATACCTACAAGTTTGTCAAATTTACCGTTCATCTATTCGTTTATGCCGATGCTCTTCACTCTACCATAATGACGTTTCCCTCGCATCTTTTAACGATTTCTAAACCCATCAGCACAGCCCAAGGCTCGTCATGAAAAAAGACGTACTCTCTCCACCAACACCCCTTTTATTCCCTCAAACTCCCCAAATACCAACTCCTATCGCCCCCACCCAATTCCCTAGTACTAAACCCATTTCCCAACCACCCAAACCTATTCCCTCCCCTCTTCCCCCTCCTCTCATAAACAAACTCAAAATCCTCCCCCCTAAGTACCTCCAACATTCCAAACCAATGAATTCTACTTCCCGGGTGGAGCGCAGTGACTGGTCCATCCTCCTTCCCATTTTTAAACCAACTTCTACAAGTGGAAGCCCAAGCAGTCCTGGGCATAAACGCCTCGATATGTTCGTAGAAATCATCCAGCGCGTCGGAGGTAGGGGAAAGGGAGAGGATAGATTGGGTTTGGCATTTGTGGATTATGGATGCGATGTAGGTTGCGACGTGCTCGGTTATTGTTAGGACGGAGCCGTGACCTATTGGGGCGTTTGGACCGAGGAACACTGTAGGTGTTAGCTTGCTAAAATTTGAACGGTCGGAGGGAAAGGCGAGGGAGGGAGATGGAGAGACTAACTGAAGTAATTTGGAAAATCTGGGATACTAGTTGACATATACGCCCTCGGTAAATTCTCCTTCCATAAATCTTGCAAATTCCCCTTCCTCCCCACAACAGGAAATCTCGGACAAAAACCAACATCAAAACCAGTGGCACAGATCAAAACATCGATTTCCAAAACGTCCCCTGTTTTGGTTCTAACCCCATTCTCAACAATGGAATGAATAGGATCCGTGATAACCCGAACGTTTTCCGCTGAGAGACATTCCAGATATCCAACCGCAGGTGTCAATCGTCGACACCCAACCGCAAAGTCCGGTACCAGTGCTTTCACTAGTTCTCCATTACCGCCTAGAACAGTAGTCATGTACATAGTCAAAGCCTGTTTGGCATATTTCGCAGTTTCGCTGTCCTTGATGAGCTAGGGTTGATTAGCCTATGCTTCAGAGCTACAAAGAAGAAATATACCAAGGGGAATTTGCCATTAATCTCTTCCTCGACTGCTTTCACAAATCGAAGATAGCACTCCGGATCTGAAGTGAATTTCTCAATTTGCTCAGGAGCGAACTTGTCGCCATCCATCTTGACCTCTTTCAAGATATCTATTGACTGGCTCATCATTTGTTGCTGCGGGGGCACAACCCTGTTGTTCAAATAAGTATAGAAACACAATTGAGTACGCTTAGGCGAGAAAAGGGGAGACAGAAGAATATAACGAACCATAATGGAGATCGAATGAACTGAGTTAACTGCTTGACATCCTTTTGAATTGCCGGCATAATTTGTATACCCGACGAGCCATTCCCAATAACAGCAACTCTTTTCCCAGTGATATCGAAGTCTTTGGGCCAATTAGCGGTATGCATTAGATCCCCCTTAAAGGTATTCAGGCCGTCTATATCGGGCCATTTCCAATTGCTGCGAAAGTGTGAGCACTCAAAGCCGTCCATCGACCAGCAAACCGCCCAAGAAGCAGAGAAAACCTACTTCAAAATCCCCGTCGCATTAAGTAAAAAATGACAATAATCCCCAAAGACCTCCCCACTATCCAGGTTCTTCACTTTCAGCCTCCAAACAGCTCCCCCCACATCCCAAACCGCCTCCTCAACTTGATGCTGCAGTTTAATCTCCCGTCCCATATCCTCTTCCTCACAAACCGCACACAAATACCCCTCGATCTCCTCCGCCGGCGCATAGAACCTACTCCACTCCGGATTCTGCCTCCAAGAGAATTGATAATTATGAGCCGGAACATCACACATACACCCAGGATACCGATTCTCGTACCAAGTTCCTCCTACCGAAGGATTCTTCTCGTAGACAACGTGTTCGTAGTTGGTGAGTTTCTGACGAAGTGTTTTGATCATGTTTATGCCACTTGCTCCCGCGCCGATGGTCACGATGCGTACATGGCGAGCTGTTCCTAGAAGGGTCTCGGATACGGTGTATTTTGAAGTTTGGTCCTCCATTGCAACGGGGTTTTGAGTAAACCTGGAATCCCCGAGGATAACTGCGAAGACGTGAAGGACTGAAAATACGAGAGAGGAGTCTATCAGCAAACAATTCTGCAGAGCAAACCAACACTTATATTTGAAAATTCATCAAAAGTTTAGCTCTGTGTCCACGGCATAGATGAGGCTCCTTTCAAAAAACAAAATCAGGTACGAGACCCGGACTAAGCCGATAAGGGATCAAGCAGACCGAGTTTCCCCATCCTCAAACCCCAACTGAACTCCATTGGTATTTTGACCCCTTCAATGTGTGGTAGAGGATGTAGTTTCTTCGGATATGTGTGACATGGGATGTTTTGTGAGAGGTCTGTCGTATTTGAACGAATCGGCGAGACTACAACTTCCCCCCGTCAGCCGAGGCGGACCAGCATACAGCCGCAGACGCCTTGAGAGGGGCCTGGACTCGTTATGATAGAGACTTGGTAGCACTGGAAACTAGATCAATAAATATCTTTACTTCACTTTTCATGTTTTAAAAATCCCCAAACTGACTGTCTTTTTAGACAGGATACACTGGTCCCTATACGGAGACAGCGAGTCAAATGTGCATAGTCCACAACGCACTCCTCCGTGGTCTCAACAGCATCTACATCCAAGGACCAAACATACAACCTTCTGATTACAAGGATTTTATTGGCTATAGTCTGTGTTGGCATGCAGTTGTCCATGAACATCATACAAGCGAGGAAGATTTGTTTTTCCCAGGGATTGAGGAGGCGGTTGGCGTGAAAGGCTTGATGGGTGATAATGTTCAGCAACATAGTAAGTGAGATTGCTCTATTTCTTTATTTTCATTACATTACAC